>JAJAGP010005109.1:0-37668 GCA_025084515.1 Ancistrus triradiatus
TCCATACTGTGATTTATACATGTTCAGCGCATTTTCATGATTTTGACTCCGAGATACACTCCTTATTACATTAGAAAATCTGTTGGTATTGCTTTGTTTGAAGTGAATAAACTTGTTATAAGCTTTTGAACTTGCTTCGAGGTGTGAGATTTGTTCATTCAAAGGTCAGGAAAATAAATACTTGGGATTCATATTTCAGACTTAGACTGATCAAGTTGTTTCATTTTTAACTGGTACCCAAATCTACCAGTGAATTATTTAATAATTAATTAATATTTATTCATAATTAAATTGATTTGGTGGTGCCTCGTATTCCTTAATTAATTAATATATATTTTAGTTAATAAAGTTTAATTAAAAATTAATCCAATTAAAGTGTAGCCCTAGTTCTGCTACACGGATAACAGTATGTTGGCATTTTCAAGCCAACCTAATAAGATCTCGGATAACAGTATGTTGGCTTTTTCAAGCCAACCTAATTAAAGATAATAATAATAAGATCTAGAATAACAGTATGTTGGCTTTTTCAAGCCAACCTAATAATACGAAGAACAATTAGTGTGTCGCTTACACTAGCTAGAAAGAGCAGTTCCTGCAGAAACTACGAGTGTGTTGCGGCGGTGCGTGCCCCTGCGACGTGCATCAGGGACTGAGTATGTAGGTCGAAAGCCAACTGTAGTCACCTCAGGGTGCACACGGGACCAAGGCTGCTGAACTACAAAACGTTAGGTCTAAAACTGACTGAGTTACATTCAATGACCTTCCAGAGGCCCCAGTGACTTCAAGGACAGCAAAAGCATGACATTCACCTCAGATTGCACCCGGTATCAAGCCTGCCGAATTTCATTGCTGTACATTGAAGTTATGGTGAATGACCTGCCAGGGGCCCCAGTGCCGATCCTGGGCCCTCAGGGGCCCCAGGGCATGACATTTTACCTCGGATTGCACCCGGAACCAAGCCTGCTGAATTTCGGGGCCGTAGGTGAAAAATCATCTGAGTTGTGGTCACTGACCCGCCAGGGGCCGCAGTCCCCAGCCGTGGCCTTTAGAGGCCCCATGACATGTCACCTCAGATTGCCTCCGGGATTAAGCCTGCAGAATTTAATGGCTGTAGGTTGAAAAACTGACTGAGTTACAATCATTGGCCTGCCAGGGGACCTAGTGCCCAGGGCATCACATGTCACCTCAAATTGCACCCGGGATCAATTTTGCCGAATTTCGTGGCCGTAAGTCGAAAACTGACTGAGTTACGGTCATTGGCCCACCCAGGGGCCCCAGTGCCCAGTCGTTGTCTTCATGGGCCCCACGGGCATCACATATCACCTCAGATTGCACACGTGATTAACCCTGCCAAGTTTCGTGGCCGTAGGTCGAAAACTGACTGAGTTACGGTCATTGGCCTGCCAGGGGCCCCAGTGCCCAGCCGGGGTTCTCTGGGGCCTTATGGGCATCACATGTCACCTCAGATTGCACCCAGGACCAAGCCTGCCAAATTTCATGGCTGTAGGGCGAAAACTGTCCTGCCAGGTACCTCTGTGCCCACTGTGGTACTATGCAAACAATGGACCTAATAATCAACGAAACGCGCACAGAACTGAAACGTGCTGCTGCTTTGGAACGTACAGTTGTTGCTGTCGCTCAATTTAAAGTCATTTTGCGCTGTCGTTTCTAATTTTTCGCTCTCGTATTAAAGATAGTGCTGTCACTCCATACTAATGAGTGTAATTTCAGCTCCGAAGTGCCCATCTGTTTGAATGAGAGCAGCTGTGAGTCTGTGGGCATGGCCTGAGAGTGTGTGTGTGTGTGTGTGAGAGAGGGGAGACACAGCGTCTGTCCTCAGCCATGTTTAATGTAAACTCTGTGTCAGACCTCTCAAACAAACGGTCATAACTCAAAAAATAATTAACCTATCGCTTATCTGAAAAGCATGTTTTGGAAAGGACCCCTTGCTGATCGCTACAATATAAAATGATGTGGATTGACGAAAAAGCCTCAAAGTTATGACAGGTTCAACACAAATGAAACTTTGGATAAAGCCGCCTCGCAGTTCCGACAATTAACATGGCTGTCAATGAGGGAAGTTTTAGTCCCTAGTCCCGAACAAATCGTCATAACTCGAGAAATAATTTGTTTATCGATGCAATCTTTTGATGAATTATGAAGGGGAAGTATCTCTACCATTTGCAGTTCAAATGGAGTTTCTAGGTGAAAGCATCAGGGTTTTAGACACGTTTGTTTAGTAAAAAAGTGCATTAATCGATTTTCACTGAAGGCTAGAGTGTGCCACTGTACTTAGTGGCATAGAGAATGAATGGAGTGATTTTTAAAGAGTGATAGAAAGTGTTCAAAGAGTGCAATCTGTGCGAAACTTGACCTGAGGGTTGTTGGTGAACCCAGGTCCAAGCATGCTGAGTTTTGTGTTTGTAGGTCAAAAATTGACCTACAGTTTAAAAAAAAATCCCATGCAAGTGAATGGGAATGTTTTTTGCATAAATGCGAGTGTAGCATGTGAATGCGACAACATTTGTCTTAGCTATGAACAAGCACACTTCTCCGGAACATGCCGGACGTTTTGAAAATGAACTGAGTTATGGTCAATGACCTGTCAGGGTCCCCAGTGCCCAGCCGGGGTCCTCATGGGCCCCAAGAGCATCACATCTCACCTCAGATTGCACCCGTGATTATCCCTGCGGAATTTCGTGACCGTAGGTCGAAAACTGACTGAGTTATGGTCATTGGCCTGCCAGGGGACCCAGTGCCCAGCGGGGGTCCAGAGGGGCCCCACGGGCTTCACATGTCACCTCAGATTGCACCCGGGACCGAGCCTACTGAATTTTGTGGCAATAGGTCAAGAACTTGCCGTCATTGGCACGCAAGGGGCCCCAGTACCCAGCCGGGGTCCACAGGGGTCCCATGGGCATCACATGTCACCTTAGATTGCACCCGGGACCAAGCCAGCCAAATTTCATGGCTGTAGGGCAAAAACTGTCCTGCCAGGTACCTCTGTGCCCTCTGTGGTACTATGCAAACAATGGACCTAATAATCAACGAAATGCGCACAGAACTAAAACCCTCTGCTGCTTTGGAACATACAGTTGTTGTCGTCGCTCGATTTAAAGTCATTTTGGATTGTCGTTTCTGAGTTTTCGCTCTTGTATTAAAGACAGTGCTGTTACTCCATACTAATGGGTGTAATTTCAGCTCCGAAGTGCCCGTCTGTTTGAATGAGAGCAGCTGTGAGTCTGTGGGCGTGGCCTGAGTGTGTGTGTGTGTGTGTGTGTGAGAGAGAGGGGAGAAACAGCGTCTGTCCTCAGCCATGTTTAATGTAAACTCTGTGTCAGACTTCTGAAACAAATGGTCATAATTTCAAAAATTATTAACCTATCGCTTATTTGAGCTTGTGTCAGAGAGGACCCCTTGCGCGACACACTAATAGCTGAGAGAACGCTGAGAGAACTGACGCGGAGAATTGCGAGGATCTGGCAACCCAGACTGATCTGCGGTTGCACACAGGACGCCGTTTCGTAGCTGTAGCAGCTTTTACCTTTGATATATTTTAATTCCCGATCGCATCTGTATCTTATATAATCGTATATATAGTAGGTTTTTACAACATCTTAATCATTTTATTCTCGTACCGGCGGATTATATTTTTTTTGCCGCTAATCGTTATTTAGTAACTTTTCAGGTATACCGGCTTGTGTTTGCAGTAGTTAGCCATTAGCTAATAACCAGAGTTGCGTCTTCTTCGCAGTAGTGTGTGTTTTTATAACTTTTTTACAGTCTTTTCCCACTTTCTTTCTGAAACTTAGTTTTTTAGTGACGTTTTGTGTTGACTTAACTTGTATTAACACTTTAATCGAGGCATTGCATTGGACCATCGGCTTGCAGCTGCACATATCTTCACTCGGCACACCCACAACACCACCCGAAGCAAGTATCTTTAATTCATTAATTGTACTAACATGGCTTCTGTTGTGCTTGTTCCCTGTGCTGAGTGTGGCATGTTTAGCTATTCTTCCTCCGTCATTAGTGTAAATTTTACTTGTGATAGGTGTAGGCTTGTAGGCAGTCTGACGGAGAAGATTGTAGTTTTAGAGGCGCGCATCCAGACATTAGAGAAGGCTAGCTCACCTCCTAGCTTAGCAGATCTGGATGCCAAAGGTGAAGTTAGAGCCCGGGCAGAGTCCTTGCAGCAGGGCAAGTGAGCGACGGTTCGGCGACGTAGTCTTAAGGCTAGTCCACGAGAGCACCACTCTTTACCTGATCACGTGTCCAACAGGTTTGCCCTCCTCAGTGAAACACCTACTGAGCAGCCTGTTGAAAGAGCTCTGGTCATAGGTGACTCTATTTTATGACATGTGAAACTTGCTACCCCTTTAGGGACACCAGCAGCTAGAGTTCTCTGTATCCCCGGAGCCAGAGTGCAGGACATTGTAACGAGTCTTAGTGAACTCGAGAGCCGCAGATTCTCTAGGATAGTTATTCATGTAGGGGCTAATGATATACGCCTTCGTCAGTCAGAGGTTACTAAGGCTAATTTTGTAGAGGTGGTTAGCGTGGCGAAGGCAATGTCCGATGCTGTAGTCTGCTCTGGCCCCATCCCAATGAGGCGAGGTGACCAAGCCTACAGCAGGTTATGGTCGCTGAACTGCTGGCTGTCCAACTGGTGCTCTGAAAACAACGTGGGCTATATAGACAACTGGATAGCCTTTAAAGGTAAGCCTGGCCTTTTAGGATGGGATGGTGTGCATCCCACTCTGGAGGGTGCTGCTCTCATCTCCTGCAACATTGCCCATAGTCTTATGGCCCAATTGGTTAGGGGCTGACTATCCAGAGCAGGGGTCAGGCAGCAGACAGACCGGCTTAACCAACTCTCTGCTGGTAGCCATGCACTGTCAACCAGAACCCACATTATTGAAACTGTGTCTGTTACCCGCATCTGCCCTAAACGTAAACACTCTCAAAAAGTCTGTTTTAATAACCTCATTTGTATAAACACAGATAGCTGCCAAAGAAATAACAACATTAGACTAAAGCTAGGATTACTTAACATTAGATCACTTACAAACAAAGCAGTGATTGTAAATGAAATGATCACTGATAAACGCTTACACGCTCTCTGTCTCACTGAGACTTGGATTAGACCTGATGAATATTTAGCCTTAAATGAAGCTTCCCCTCCTTGATACAGTCATGCTAGTCGCCCTTGTCCTAATGGTCAGGGGGGAGGCATAGCTACATTTTTTTGACAAAGAGTTAGGTGTTACAGCTAAATCCCAATACAAGGCTAATTCTTTTGAAATACTGATTTCTTAATTACGATTCACCTCCGTTTCCGGGTGAGTGAACGCTTGGCATGTTTGTTTGCCGCTGCTCCCTGATAAAAACCCTCAGTGATTGATAGTCTTAAAATGTTCAAACGCTACTAAAGTCAAAACGCCTGTCTACATTGAAATCTGTTTTATTTTCATCTTGATTCTACTGTGCAATACCGTCTGATTTTATTTGAATTACCACACCGCTGGAAAATACTACCTGGTTTTTAATTGAAAGATCGTTTGCCTGGCTTCTATCTGGAGCTATGCTTGCCTACCCTATGGACTATAACCGTTTGCTGATCATGTTGGATCCCCAAACTTTCACATTCAGAACATTTCAGTACAGCAAAACTCAAACTTTTTTAAAGCTTCGGGTACCAGCCTCTTCTCACCCTTCACCATCTGACTCGGCATTCCTCAGGAGATCGCCTTTCACCCCCGTCGCCGGTATAATCACAGAGGATCACGACGTAAGTTCACTTTCAGCAACCCATGTAACATCTCTTCAACTTGGTCCACCACTCGTCGTCGCCTCCATCACACTGCACGGACTGTTGACCATTGCCTCCTGGCTAGCTTAGCCAGGACAGCTAACACTAGCAGTAACCTCACACCGGTTACTTTTGGTCTAGTTAACATTCATTCCCTTACTACCAAAGGGCATCTCATCAGGGATATCCTTACTGATCACAATCTGGATTTTTTGTCTGTTACTGAAACTTGGCAGCAGCCAAACGATTTCATCTCCCTTAACTCTGTTCCACCTGGCTATGTTTACAATTCCAAACCTCGGACTAGCGGTCGGGGCGGTGGTCTCGCGATGTTTCACCGAGATAATTGGAAAGTATTGCCTGCCCTGGATGCCCCCCTTTTTTCATCGTTCGAACATTCAACTTCACTGCTCCCTGGATCATCTCGAACTGCAATAACTACCATATATCGTCCACCTAAATATAATAAGGACTTTTTAAATGATTTTTCTTTGTTTCTCACTCACGTCTCATCTTTGGCCCAAAATCTCATCATTCTTGGTGATTTTAATATCCATGTGGATATCTTCAGTAATCCTCTCACAAAAGACTTCCTTTCCTGTTTAGATAGTTTCGGTTTACAACAATATATACATTTTCCAACTCAAAACAAAGGTCATATTTTAGACCTGGTTTGCTGTTCTGGAGTCACTCCCGCTGACTGTACTCCACACTCAGTTCCTTTTTCTGATCATATGCTCATCACCTTCAACATTAATCTCTCTGTGTCAAAAGCTACTTTCCCTCGATCTATCTCTTTTCGCAAAATCAAGGACATCAACACTGATTCCCTTTCTGTTGACATTTCCATGCTCCCCCAGAAAATTGCTGATTCATCACCAGAAGATCTTGTTCTGTATTACAATACTAATCTTCATGCACTTCTGGACTCCCATGCACCTGTAAAAACTAGAACTGTATCCTTCACCCGCTCTGCACCCTGGTTTACTCCAGCACTCCGTCAGCTTAAATCAAAGGACGGCAACTGGAACGCCTTTTCAAAAAAACTGGACTCACTATTCACAAAGAAATGTATAAATATCACCTCACTATTTACAAGGACTCTATTTCAATAGCCAAGTCTGCTTATTACTCTGGACTCATTCAATCAAATCAACACAGCTCTAAATCGCTCTTCTATCTCCTTACCAGTATCACTAAACCTCCCGATTCACTTCCCTTCCACATGCTCTCTACTGACTTCTGCAATGCACTCAACGTCTTTTATGCCTCAAGAATAGCTGCCATTCACCAACACTTTCCCCCTTCAGTCTCTGGAGCACATATCCCTTCCTTCCTCTCTTCTACAACTACATTTTCCAGTTTTTCCCTCCCTTCTGTTCAAAATATTACTGAACTCATCCACAAAGCAAAACCCACTACCTGTCAACTTGACCCACTTCCCACTGCACTTGTCAAGATCTGTCTTCCCTCTATCGCCCCCCTTATTACTGATATTATTTGCTCCTCCCTACTTACTGGTATTGTCCCATGCACTTTTAAAAATGCTTCTATTACACCCATACTTAAGAAACCTGGCCTTGATCCTACCAACTTCAACAATTTCCGTCCAATTTCTAATTTACCCTTCCTTTGCAAAATTTTGGAAAAAGTTGTTGCTGCTCAGCTCCAGAACCATCTTAACTCTAATAACCTTTATGAACAGTTTCAATCTGGTTTCCGTCCTCTTCACAGTACTGAAACTGCTTTGATAAAAATTACAAATGACCTCCTCATAGCTTCTGACTCTGGCCTTCTGTCAATCCTCATATTACTTGACCTCACTGCAGCATTCGACACCATCTCTCATAGCATCCTCCTTGATAGATTAGCATCTGTTGGTATCACTCATACACCCCATGCCTGGTTCACTTCTTACCTCTCTGATCGTAAACAGTTTATTCGACTTAAATCCTACAAATCTAACTCTTTTCCCATCTCTGCTGGTGTTCCTCAGGGGTCCGTCCTTGGACCCCTTCTTTTCATTATTTACATTCTCCCTCTGGGCTACATCTTCCGTAAACACAATATTAACTTTCACTGCTACGCGGATGACACCCAACTCTATTTCTCTTCCAAACCTTCTTTATCTCTTCCACCATCCTCTCTTATCCACTGCCTCCAAGAAATTAACACCTGGTTCTCTTCAAATCTTCTCAACCTTAACAGTGCCAAAACAGAAGTCCTACTTGTTGGGACCCCGTCCATTCTTTCCAAGCTTCATAGTTTCTCTATTCCCATCGACAATACAATTATTGCACCCTCGCCCCAGGTGAAGAGTTTGGGCGTCATCTTCGATAGCACACTTTCCTTTCACTCACACATCAATAATATCACCCGGGCTGCTTATTTCCACCTGCGCAATATTTCTCGCCTCCGTTCTTCCCTTACTCCCCAAACCACTCCATTCTTGTTCACAGTCTTGTCACATCACGCCTTGATTACTGTAATTCTCTTCTTTTCGGTCTTCCTGACAAATCACTTCGTAAATTACAGCTCCTCCAAAATTCTGCCGCACGTATTATCACTCAGACCCCTGTTTCCCATCACATCACTCCTATCCTTTATCATCTTCATTGGCTTCCAATAAAACAAAGAATCAACTTTAAGCTTCTACTCATCACCTTCAAAGCACTCCAAAATCTTGCCCTGCCTTACATTTCTGATCTTATTAAATCTGTCACTCCATCTCGTTCTCTCCGTTCTTTTTCGACTCTTCAACTTTTTGTTCCTCACACCCGTCTCATCACTATGGGAAATCGAGCTTTCAGCCACTCTGCACCTACTCTTTGGAATTCTCTTCCCTCAGATTTGCGGGCCATTGACTCTTTTCAAGTTTTTAAATCCAAACTCAAAACACACCTTTTTAGATTGTCTTATCCCACATAAATTCCATTCTCACTGTCTACTGTTATTTTAATTAAATTTACATTACTCTATTAGTTATTAATTCATTCACAATGTGTGTTATATTATATTATTATATTCTATTATGTATTTTATAATGTATTATATGTACAGTGTCCTTGGGTGTTTGAAAGGCGCTTTTCAAATAAAATGAATTATTATTATTATTATTATTATTATTAATGTGACTGATCCATCGTTATGGAAGTCAAAACCACACTCTTTTCAGCTTATCACTATTTACCGCCCGCCTGGTCCCTATTCAGAATTTCTTCAGAAATTTGCTAACTTTCTTTCTTGCTTACTACTGTCAACAGATAAGGCTTTAATTGTAGGTGATTTCAATATTCACTTTGACAATGAGCAGGATCCACTTAAAATTGCTTTCGAGTCCATCTTAGAATCCATGGGTATCACTCAGAATGTGATGGGAAAAACCCACCGCTGTAATCATACTTTAGATCTAATATTAACATTTGGTATCAATATAGATAGCCTTGATGTTTTCCCACAAAGTGATTTGATTTCAGATCATTATCTTTTAGTATTTGAGCTATCTCTAATAAATAAAATCCCTCTGCCTCGTTATCACACCAAGCGCACTATCACATCTGCTACTCCAGCTGCGTTTATTAAAAACCTACCAGACTTAAAATATAATACACTTATGGAGCCCGATCATCTTGAGTGTGTAAATGACCAATTAGAAAGTGTGTTTTGCTCAACCCTGGATATGATTGCTCCTGCTAGGGTCAAACCCATTAGGGAAAAAAGGCTAGCACCATGGTATAATGACTACACTCATACCTCAAAGCAAACAACGTGGCGCCTAGTGCGCGAGTGGCGACATAAGTCTCCTCAATCATAGAGAAAAATAAGAATAATCCAAGATTTCTCTTTAATACAGTCTCCAAATTAACAGAAAACCCCACAGAAAGTGATTCTCCCATTCTGTGTAATTTTAACAGTAATGATTTCATGACTTTCTTTAATGATAAAATAGAAAACATTAGGCATAAAACTCGATGCTCATCACATCACTAAACTATTCAGCAACCTTCCAGGTGCAGCACTAGTGAAGACATCTGTTTAATGAGCTGTAAATCAAGCCTAGAATTTTTTACCCCAATTACTATTACTGAACTATCCGCACTGATCAGCTCGTCTAAGTCATCAACATGTTATTAGATCCAATTCCTACACGTTTACTCAAACAAGTAATACCTAGTGTTATAGAGCCAGTGTTAGTTATTTTAAATTCATCCTTTACCTTTGGTTATGTGCCCAAATCCTTTAAGTCTGCCGTTATCAAACCACTGATTAAAAAAGCCAATCTTGACCCTTGTGTGATATCTAATTATAGACCAATTTCAAATCTACAGTTTCTGTCCAAAATCTTAGAAAAAGCCGTCTATCAGCAGCTCTGCAGTTACCTTCAAAGGAATGATATTTATGAAACATTTCAGTCTGGCTTCAGGCCCCATCATAGTACTGAAACAGCATTAATTAGGGTACTAAATGACTTGTTAATATCCTCAGATAAGGGATGTGTTTCTTTTCTTGACGACGTTTTACTAAACAGACTAGAAAATACTGTAAGTGGGATTAGCACTCTCTTGGTTTAAATCCTACTTAACCGACCAGTTTGTTCATATAAATAATCTAAGGTCTACGCTCTCAGAAGGGAAGTATGGCGTGCCTCAGGGGTCAGTGCTTGGCCTGCTTTTATTCTCTCTGTACATGCTGCCACTAGGCTCAGTTATTCGTAAACATGGCATTAGTTTCCACTGCTATGCAGATGATACACAGCTGTACATATCAGCCAAACCTATTGACAGCCTTACAATCAACAAAATTGAGGACTGTGTAAAGGAAATAAAAGATTGGATGTTATTTAATTTTCTCTTACTTAACTCAGATAAAACTGAAGTTCTATTAGTGGGACCCAAGGCTGTGAGAGACAGGTTGGCTACATCTATCCTAAATCTAGATGGCTGTCCAGTATTTCCCAGTCCATCTGTAAAAATTTTAGGGGTCACATTTGATTCAGATCTCTCCTTTGATGCATTAGCAGCATCACTCGAATTGCGTCATTTCAATTACGTAATATTGCTAAACTTAGAAATATCCTCTCTTTTAACGATGCAGAGAAACTTGTTCATGCATTTATGACCTCAAGGTTGGATTACTGTAATGCCTTACTTACTGGATGCTCTAGTAAATCTATAAATAAACTGAATGCAGAATCAGAATGCAGCCGCCCGAGTGCTAACTCGAACTAGAAAATTTGATCATATCACTCCTGTTATATCGTCACTACACTGGTTACCAGTCAAATTCCACATTGATTACAAAATACTTCTTATAACTTATAAAGCTCTACATGGCCTGGCCCCACATTATCTGAGTGAACTCTTAGAGTTTTACAATCCAACTCGTCTACCTTGTTCGCAGGGTACAGGACTTCTTTTAGTTCCTAGAATTAAAAAAGTCACAGCAGGGGGGAAAGGTTTTCTCATACATGGCCCCCCAACTATGGAATAAACTTCCCACTTTAGTTCGAGACTCAGACACTCTCCAAAATTTTAAGTCTATGCTAAAGACATACTTATTTACGCAGTTTTGACTAGATTTAGACAGTTTGATGGTTTTTTTACTGGGGCCGGAGCTGGAGGTCATGTTCTGGCCTGCCTGCCTTTGTCGCAGCAGGGAGTGTCGGTTGGCGGTCTGGGCTGAACTAGGCTCGGTCCTCGTGATCTTGACTCATGCATCCATTGCCTAGAATAATTAAGGGCGAGCTTGGGGGTTCACAGTCAAAGAGTCTTAATGGTGATCAGAGACGTCGGGTGCTTTTTGTGTCTTATGCCGCTCGTGGGAGGCCAATGTTCATTGTGATCCCTCTAGGCTGTGTTTCCTACCAGTTCTCCTCTTTCTAGTTCTGTTATGCTTGCTAAGCTAATTGTGCCGGGGGGTCTCATGCTACAACTTGGCATCAGTGCTTGACATGCATCAGTGATTGTAATAAACACTGTGCTCTTAATCAAATAACTAACTACTTTTTCTGTTTTCTCTCCGAGCTGTGTTCCGGCAGCACATGTTCAAGACCCACACATGATGTCACTGATGGAGCTCCACTGTGCATAATCACCAGTTATTCGACATGGACTCCATGACTTAGTTTCGCTCTTCGATTTATCATCATCTCGGGCCAACTTAATGTCGATGTGAATACTTCAATTTTATTCGAACTTTGACTCAATGACTTTAGTTTCGCTCTTTAGATTTATCATCATACCTGGCCACTTAATGTCGATGTGCATTTACACTTACACATTCTTTTCAAACTTGGGACTTCATAATTTAGTTCGCTCCTAGATTTATCATATACGCCGCCCAAGGAGGTTGGCGTCCCTTTTTGGTCTTGGTTCTCCAAAGGTTTCTGCCTAGAACTAGGGAGTTTTTCCTTGACACTGTGCCCTAGGCTTGCTCAGTTTGAGATTGGACCGTAGTTATAGGAGATCAATCTAAATGTGAAGGTGCTTTGAGACAATGCCTCAATTGTAAAAAGCGCTATATAAAATAATGACTTGATTGACTTCTTGGACGTGATTTGAGGACAATGCTACATTGTAAAAAGCCGATATATAAATAAATATGACTTGACTTGACTATGTTTCTCATTTCAACAAGTGCTTCTCAGTTTGCAAAAGTGAAAAAACTTGAATTTGACAGCTCCAAGGGTTTGAGAAAGACTATACCTGTAGTCTCTGTTTCTCATTCTAACAAGTGCTTCACAGATTTGTAAAACTTGAAATGACAGCTCCAAGGGTTGATAAAGAATGTACCCGAAAGTTTTTATTGTTTCTGGTCTTATTCACCAACAAGCTCTTTTTTGATGAATGGTATTAAGGCCTCAAAAGCTTGTAAACCATGTCAACGATATGACTTTTCCTCCTCAGATCATTCAAATTTTTTAGTTTTTCAAAGCGCTTGGTGGTTCAGTGTTTAGAAATCTACCTACAAGGCCAGGGGTTGTTTGGGTTGATTCACGGCAATTAGTGTTGCGAACATCTTTCCATTATATAGAGATTCTTGTGTGGAAAAAGGCGGATCGTGTTGGTTCAAATACAAGTCCATGGACAAGTAGAGAATTCATTAACATGCCACAGTAGGTTCCTGAATACTTCTGAAATAATTGGTGAAAAGCATCCAAATGGAACATTGCTGTAGGGAGTAGGGGCAAGCAGAAGGAGTGTATCAAGTATTCTTTTGCTAAATAGTTTCCTGCACTGAAGTGCAACTTAGTTTTTTTTTTTTTTTTTCTTGGAATACACCTGTAGTCATGTTTCTCATTCCAACAAGTGTCTCAGTCTGTTAACTTGAAAGGACAGCTCCAAGGGTTGAGAAAGAATACACCTGCAGTCTATGTGTTCATTTCCAACAAGTCTTTCGCAGTATCTGAACTTCTTAAAATGACAAACTCCAAGGTTTGAGACAAGGCATAATCCTGTAGCTATGTTTTCATTCCAAAAAGTTGCTTTCTCCGTCTGTTAAACTTGAGAAATGGCCAGCTCCAAGGGTTGAGAAAGATACAACCCGCAGTCTAGGTGTCTCATTCCAACAAGTTCTTCAGCAGTCTTGAAACTTAAAATGACAACTCCAGGGTTGAGAAAGAATAATCCTGTAGTCTATGTTATCAATCTAACAAGTGCGTCCCAGTTTGTAAGAGTTGAAATGACAGCTCCAAGGGTGAGAATGAATAGTCTGTAATTATGTTTAAATCCTTGGTGGTTCAGTGGTAGAATTCTCGCCTGCCATTGCGGGAGGCATGGGGTTCATTTGCCAGGCCATTACATTGCTACCATTTGTCCATTATATAGAGATTCTGTGTGGACAACAGTATCGGTGTGGTATAAAATAACCAGTCCATGACAAGTAGAGAAATCAAGGACTTGACACAGTACGTTCCGAAATTACTTTCTGGATATTGGTGGAAAGCATCCAAATGAAACACGAACATGCTTTATTGGAGTCGTGGAAATGGCAGCACGCGTGTTATCAAGTATTCTTTGCTAAAATTGTTTCTGCACTGAAAGTGAAACAAAGTCTGGCGAATACACCTGTAGTTTCTCATTCCAACAAGGGTGCCTTACCCAGGCTTGTAAAACTTGAAATGACGCTCCAAGGGTTGAGAATGAATACGTCTAAGTAATCTAGGTTTTCATCCAACATGTGCTTCCCAGTTTGTAAATATTGAAATGTGACAGCTCTAATTGAAAATCTATGGTGAAACTCAAACATGCAGATAAAAGCGAGCAGGAGTTACTGCCAAGGTCATCGCAAACCCAAGCTCTCTTTTGAATGGCCTCAAGAGCTGCCACCCATGTCAACGATTGGGTACTTTTCCTCCTCAGATCATCAAATACTTTAGATTCAAGCATTGGTGGTCAGTGAAAGAGTTTCTCGCCTGCCACACGGGATGGCCCAGGTTTGATTCCAGCTAATGCATTGCTCATTTGTGCATTAGATGAGATTCTCGTGTAGGACACAGGATCTGTGTGTTTCAAAACCAGTCCATGTCACGGTAGGAATCATTAACATGCAACAGTAGGTTCCTGAAATACTTTCTGAATATGGTGTGAAAAGCATCCAAAATGAACATGCTCTAGGCCGAGTAGTGGACATGAACAGAGGTGTTGTAGCATGTATTCTTTGACCTAAATTGTTCTGCACGGACAGTGAACCCTAGTATGGAATAAACCTGTAGCTATGTTACTCATTCCAAACAAGGCTTCTCAGTCTGCAAAACTTGAAATGACCAAGCTCCAAGAGTGACAAAGAATATACGTTTAATTCTATGTTTCTCATTCCAACAAGTGCAGCTCAGTTCGTGAAAATTCACTGCAGCTCCAAGTTTGAGAATGATATACACTGTAGTATAGTTTCTCATTACAAACAAGTGCTTCACAGTATGTAAAACGTGAAATGGAAGCTCCAAGGGGTTGAGAAAGAATATACTATAGTCTGTTGTTTCCATTTCACCTAGTGTTTCCAAGTTGTGAACTTGAAATGACAGCTCAAAAAAAAAAGGGAGAAAGAAGAAAGAATGTACCTTAATTCTGTTTCTCATTCAACAAGTGCATCTCAGGTTCGTAAAACTTCAACTGACAGCCCAATGTTGAGAAAGAATAATCTGTTAGTCTATGTTTATTATTCCGACAAGTGTTCCCAGTTGTAAAACTTGAAAATAACAGCCCAAAGAGTTACGTTAATTCTATGTTTCTCATTCCAAACAAGTGCTCTCAGTTCTAAAACTTGTGTGAAATAACAGCTCAGGGTTGAGAAAGACTACACCTGAGTCTAGGTTTTCTCATTCCCATCAAGTGCTCTCAGTTCTTAAAACTGAAAATGACAGCTCCAGGTGTTGAGAAGATATACCTGTAGTCTATGTTTCACATTCCCAACAAGTGCTTCCCAGTTTGTAAAACTTGAAATGAAGCTCCAAGAAGTGAGAAAAACACATGTAGCGTATGTTTCTCATTCCAACAAGCTCTCTTTTGAGAAAGGTATCAGCCTCAAAAGCTTGTAACACCATGTCAACGATATGGACTTTTCCTCCTAGATCATTCAAATACTTTAGTTTCAAGCATGGGCGGTTCCGTGGTAGACTTCTTCACCTTTACAAGGCCAGGGTTGATTCACGGCCAATTATGTTGCGACATCTTTTCCATTATATAGAGTCTTGTGTGGAAAAAGGATCTGTTTGTTTCAAATACCAGTCCATTGACAAGTAGAGGGAATCATTAACAGAACAGTAGGTTCCTGAATACTTCTGAATATGGTGTGAAAAAAGCATCCAAATGACATGAAAACATGCTGTTGTGTAGGGAGTAGTGGAAATGCAGCAGGCTTGTATCAAGTATTCGTTGCTTAAATGCGTCCTGCACTGAACGTTGCAACCTGAGTCTGGAATACACCTGTAGTCTATTTTACTCTTTACAACAAGTGGCTTCTCAGTCTGCAAAACTTGAAAACTTGAAATGACAGCTCCAGGGTTGCAGAAAGAATATACGTGTAGTCTAGGTTTCTCTTTCCAAACAGTGCTTCCCAGTATGTCGTAACTTGAATGAAAATGACAGCTCCAAGGGTTGAGAAAGAACATACCTGTCGTAATGTTTCAGATCCTGTTTCCACACAAGAATTCTTCTATATAATGGAAAAGATTTGTTGTCACAACAAGATTGGAAAGTCAAGTCAAGTCAAATTTATGGTACTATAGCGCTTTTTACAACACAGCAATTTTCTCAAAGCCAGCTTTACAAATATATTGATCAAAGCCCTAGTTGAGGGAAAGCCTGCGGCCGGACAGTGGCAAGGAAAAACTCCCTTATAGGAAGAAACCTTGGAGGGACCCCAAGACTCAAATAGGGAACCATCCTCCTTGGCAGCTAGAGTTAAATGCAATAATTGAAGAGTATATGTAAAGATAAACCTATTAAATTTAGAATAGAATAATTATAAGAATAAAGATGATTGAAATAATAAAAAATAGAGAATTAAGATCTATAGCATATAAGGTTATGATAAATGAGGTTTGAATGAACAGGTAGTCCAAGTGGAAGAGTACTGTAGTTTGTTTTTTTTTGTCTTGTGTTGTGTCCCGGAGCGGAGTTTGAACAGGTAGTCCAAGTGGAAGAGTTACTGTAGTTTTTTTTTTTTTTTTGTCTTGTAGTTGTGTCCCGGAGTTTGAACAGGTAGTCCAAGTGGAAGAGTTACTGTAGTTTTGTTTTTTTGTCTTGTAGTTGTGTCCTGGAGTTTGAACAGGTAGTCCAAGTACATAGAATTAACGTATACTCTTTCTCAACTCTTGGAGCTGTTATTTCAAGTTTTACAGACTGGGAAGCACTTGTTGGAATGAGAAACATAGACTACCGGTGTATTCATTTTCAACACCTGGAGCTGTCAGTTGAAGTTTTACGAACTGAGAAGCACTTGTTGGAATGAGAAACATAGAATTAAGGTATATTCTTTCTCAACCCTTGGAGCTGTCATTTCAAGTTTTACAGACTGGGAAGCACTTGTTGCATGAGAAACATAGACTACATGTGTATTTTTCTCAACTTTTGGAGCTGTCATTTCAAGTTTTACAGACTGGGAAACACTTGTTGAAATGAGAAACATAGACTACAGGTATAGTCTTTCTCAACCCTTGGAGCTGTCATTTCAAGTTTTACAAACTGGGAAGCACTTGTTGGAATGAGAAACATAGACTACAGGTGTACAAAGAATACACCTGTAGTCTATGTTTCTCATTTCAACAAGTACTTCCAAGTCTCTGAAACTTAAAATGACAACTCCAAGGGTTGAGAAAGAAAATACCTGTAGAAAGAATACACCGGTAGTCTATGTTTCTCATACTAACAAGTGCTTCCCAGTCTGTAATACTTGAAATGACAGCTCCAAGGGTTGAGAAAGAAAATACCTGGAGTTCATGTTTCTCATTCCAACACGTGCTTATCAGTCTGTAAAACTTGAAATGACAGCTACAAGTGTTGAGAAAGAATACACGTGTAGTCTATGTTTCTCATTCCAAGAAGTGCTTCCTAGTCTGTAAAACTTGAAATGACAGCTCTTTGTGAAAATCTATGGTGGAAATCAAACATGCAGATGAAAGAGGAACAGAGTTACTGGAAGGGCAATGCAGCCAAGCTCTCATTTGATGAAAGGTATCAGGCCTTATAAGCTTGTAACCCATGTCAACGATATGGACTTTTTCTCCTTAGATCATTCAAATACTTTAGTTTTAAGCATTGGTGGTTCAGTCAAAGAATTCTCGCCTGCCGAGCAGCAGGTCCGTGTTTGGTTCACGGCCAATGCATTGCTGCGTTTTTTTTATTATATAGAGATTCTCGTGTGGAAACAGGATCTGTGTGGTTTCACGTACCAGTCCATGACAAGCAGAGAATCATTAACATGCACAGTAGGTTCCTGAAATACTTTCTGAATATTGGTGAAAAGCATCCAAATGAACACAAACATGATGTAGTGGAGTACTGGAAATGCAGCGGGAGTGAATCAAGTATTCTTTGCTAAATTGTTCCTGCACTGAAAGTGGAACCTAGTCAGGAATACACCTGTAGTCTATGTTTCTCATTCCAACAAGTGCTTCCCAGTCTGTAAAACTGGAATTGACAGCCTCCAGTTTTAATTACGTTCAGTTGCTTTCTTTCAATTACGTAATATCGCTAAAATTAGAAATATCCTCTCTTTTAATGATGCAGAAAAACTTGTTCATGATCATGTTATAACCTCAAGGTTGGATTACTGTAACGCCTTACTTACTGGATGCTCTAGTAAATCTATAAATAAACTTCAGTTAGTTCAGAATGCAGCTGCCCGAATGATAACTCGAACTAGAAAATTTGATCATATCACTCCTGTTCTATCATCACTGCACTGGTTACCAGTCAAATTCGGCCAACGGTTGAGAAAGAATACAATTGTAGTCTATGTTTCTCATTGCAACAAGTGCTTCCCAGTCTGTAAATCTTGAAATGACAGCTCTATGTGAAAATCTATGGTGGAACTCAAACATGCACATGAAGGAGGAACAGAGTTACTGCAAGGTTAATGCAACCACGCTCTCTTTTGTTGAAAGGTATCAGGCCTCAAAAGCTTGTAACGCATGTCAACAATGTGGACTTTTCCTCTTCAGATAATTCAAATACTTTAGATTCAAGTATTGGTGGTTAAGTGGTAGAAATGATATCTCCAAGTGTTGAGAAAGAGTACACCGGTAGTGTATGTTTCTCATTCCAACAAGTGCTTCCCACTCTGTAAAACTTGAAATGACAGCTCCAAGAGATGAAAAAGAATATACCTGTAATCTGTGTTTCTCATTCCAACAAGTTCTTCCCAGTCTGTAAAATTTGAAATGACAGCTCCAAGAGTTGAAAAAGAATATACCTGTAATCTGTGTTTCTCATTTCAACAAGTGCTTCCCAGTCTGTAAATCTTGAAATGACAGCTGTATCTGAAAATCTATAGTGGAACTCAAACATGCAGATTAAAGTGGAACAGAGTTACTGCAAGGTCAATGCAACCAAGCTCTCTTTTGATGAAAGGTATTAGGACTCAAAGGCTTGTAACCCATGTCAACGATATGGACTTTTCCTTTTCAGATCATTCAAATAGGTTTGTTTTAAGGTTTAGTAGTTCAGTTGTAGAATTCTTGCCTGCCATCTGGGAGGCTTGGGTTCGATTCCAGGCACATGCATTACTTCATTTATTCCGTTGTATAGAGATTCTTGTGTGGAAACAGGATCTGTGTGGTTTCAAATACCAGTCCATGACAAGTAAAGAATCATTAACATGCGCAGACAGTTCCCGAAATACTTTCTGAATATTGGTGAAAAGCATCCAAATGAACATGAACATGCTGTAGTGGAGTAGCGAAATGCAGCAGGGGGGTATCAAGTATTCTTTGCTAAATTGTTCTTGCTCTGAAAGTGAAACCTTGTCTGGAATACACTTGTAGTCTATGTTTTTCATTCCAACAAGAGCTTCCCAGTTTATAAAACTTGAAATGACAGGTCCAAGGGATGAGAAAGAATATACCTGTAATCTGTGTTTCTCATTCCAACAAATTCTTCCCAGTCTGTAAAATTTGAAATGACAGCTCCAAGGGTTGAGAAAGAATATACAAGAAGTCTATGTTTCTCATTCCAACAAGTGCTTCTCAGTTTGTAAATCTTGAAATGACAGCTGTATCTGAAAATCTATAGTGGAACTCAAACATGCAGATGAAAGTGGAACAGAGTTACTGCAATGTCAATGCAACCAAGCTCTCTTTTGATGAAAGGTATCAGGCCTCAAAAGCTTGTAACCCATGTCAACGATATGGACTTTTCCTCCTCAGATCATTCAAATAGTTTTGTTTTAAGCATTGTTGGTTCAGTGGTAGAATTCTTGCCCTCCATGCAAGTCAAGTCAAGTCAGTTCTATTTATATAACACTTTTTACAATGGAGCATTGTCTCAAAGCAACTTTACAAGTTTAGATTATCTCCTAATAACTATGTCCATTCCCAAATTGAGCAAGCCTAGGGCGACAGAGGCAAGGAAAAACTCCCTGAGTGTTATAGGAAGAAACTTTGAGAGGACCAAGACTCAAAAAGGGACCCAACTTCCTTGGGCGGCGTAGATGATAAATCTAAGAGCGAAACTAAAGTCATGGAGTCAAAGTTCGAATAAAATGTGAAGTATGCACATCGGCATTAAGTGGCCCGGGTATGGTGGGGCAGGAGCTGATGACGGAAGCAGCATGAGTGGAGCTGCAGCGGATGAACATCATGTGTGGGGCTGGAACCGGCACCGGAACACAGCTCGGAGAGAAAACAGAAAATGCAATTAGTTATTGATTAAGAGCACAGTGTCTATTAACAGTCACTGATGCCATGTCAATCACTGATGCCATATGCAGCATTAGCTGCAGCAGCATAGCTAGAAAGAGGAGAACTGGTAGGAAACACAGCCAAGAGGGATCACATGAGACATTGGCAATCCCACGGGAGGCAGAAGACAGCAACCCAATGTCTCTGATCACTATAAGACTCTTTGACTATGAACCCTCAGTTCTGCCCTTATTCTAAGTCAACGATGCACGAGTCAAGATCACGAGGACCAAAGTCCAGTACAGCCAGACTGCCCACTCGACACTCCCGGCTAGCGGACAATGCAGGCAGGCCAGACATGACTCAAGACTCCGGCCCCAGTGACCCAAGCCATGCATCCTGGTCTAAATCTAGTCAAAAGCCTGTGTAAATAGGTATTTCTTTAGCCTAGACTTAAAACTTTGGAGAGTGTCTGAATCTCGAACGAAAGTGGGAAGTTTATTCCATAGTTGGGGGGCCATGTATGAGAAAGCCTTTCCCCCGGTTGTGACTTTTTTAATTCTAGGAACTAAAAGAAGTCCTGCACCCTGCGAACGAAGTAGACGAGTTGGATTGTAAAACTCTAAGAGTTTCACTCAGATAATTTGGGGCCAGCCCTGTAGAGCTTATAAGTTATCAGAGTAATTTTGTAATCAATGTGGAATTTGACTGGTAACCAGTGTAGTGATGATAGAAGAAGAGTGAAATGATCAAATTTTCTAGTTCGAGTTAACACTCGGGCAGCAGCGTTCTGAACTAACTGAAATTTATTTATAGATTTACTAGAGCATCTACTAAGTAAGGCGTTACAGTAATCCAACCTTGAGGTTATAAATGCATGAACAAGTCTGCATGATTAAAAGAGAGGATATTTCTAAGTTTAGCAATATTACGTAATTGAAAGAAAGCAATTCGAGTGATGCTGCTAATGTGTGCATCAAAGGAGAGATCTGAATCAAATGTGACCCCTAAGTTTTTTACAGACGGACTGGGCAATACTGGACAGCCATCTAGATTTAGGATAGATGTAGCCAACCTGTCTCTCACAGCCTTGGGGTCCCCCTAATAGAACCTCAGTTTAAATCTGCTGTTAAGTAAGAGAAAATTAAATAACAAAAAATCTTTTATGTTCCTTTACACAGTCCTCAATTTTGTTGATTGTCCTTCCTGTCATTAGGTTTTTTCTGTGTATCATCTGCATAGCAGTGGAAACTAATGCCATGTTTACGAATAACTGAGCCTAGTGGAGCATGTACAGAGAGAATAAAAGCGGGCCAAGCACTGACCCCTGAGGCACGCCATACTTCACTTTTGAGAGCTTAGACCTTAGATTATTTATATGAACAAACTGGTACCGGTCAGTTAAGTAGGATTTAAACCAAGAAAGTGCCGATCCCTTAATACCTACAGTATTTTCTAGTCTGTTTAGTAAAACATCACGATCTATAGTGTCAAATGCTGCACTTAAATCTAACAGAACAAGAAAAGAAACACATCCGTTATCTGAGGACATTAAAAAGTCATTTAGTATCCTAATTAATGCTGTTTCAGTACTATGATGGGGCCTGAAGCCAGACTGAAATGTTTCATAAATTTCATTCCTTTGGAGGTAACTGCAGAGGTGCTGATAGGCGGCTTTTTCTAAGATCAGTAAGGTCAAGATCAGTTTTTTAATCATTGGTTTGATAACGGCAGACTGCAGGAGACCCAGGTTCTATTCCAGGCCAACGCATTGCTGCATTTCTTCCATTATATAGAGATTCTCGTGTGGAAACGGGATCTGTGTGGTTTCAAATACCAGTCCATGACAAGTATAGAGTCATTAACATGCACAGACAGTTCCCGAAATACTTTCTGAATATTGGTGAAAAGCATCCAAATGAACATGAACATGCTGTAGTGGAAATGCAGCAGGAGTGTATCAACTATTCTTTGCTAAATTGTTCCTGCACTGAAAGTGCAACCTAGTCTGGAATATACTTGTAGTATATGTTTCTCATTCCAACAAATGCTTCCCAGTTTGTAAAACTTGAAATGACAGCTCCAAGGACTGAGAAAGAATACAGCTGTAGTCCCACAACGGAGCCCTTCCCCAATACTGTGTGAATGGCACACGTGGCTATTGTCGTTAATGGCTATGTCAATCTGTATATTAAACTGATCACCGGTCCCATTGTTATGCAATGCTGCTGGTACCAGTCGTTATGCAAAGGTGCTGTATATATGATTGGGGAAGTTTTCCAACTAGCTAAGACTGAAGAAGTCACTTAGATGAGTGACGAAACGTTTCTCCAACAAAATCTATGTCCAGATGAACAGATTCAACTTCTGGGACCTGTAGTCTATGTTTTTCATTTCATCAAGTGCTTCCCAGTTTGTAAAACTTGAAATGACAGCTCCAAAATTTGAGAAAAAATATACCTGAAGTCTATGTTTCTCATTCCAACAAGTGCTTCTCAGTCTGAAAAACTTGAAATGACAGCTCCAAAAGTTAAGAAAGAATATATCTGAAGTCTATGTTTCTCATTCCAACAAGTGCTTCCCAGTCTGTAAATCTTGAAAGGCCAGCTCTATGTGAAAATCTATGGTGGAAATCAAACATGCAGATGAAAGAGGAACAGAGTTACTGCAAGGGCAATGCAGCCAAGCTCTCTTTTGATGAACGGTATCAAGCCTCAAAAGCTTGTAACCCATGTCAATGATATGGACTTTTCCTCCTCAGATCATTCAAATATTTTTGCTTCAAGCATTGGTGGTAGTTCAGTGGTAGAATTCTCACCTGCCATGCGGGAGGCCCGGGTTCGCTTCGGCCAATGCATTGCTACATTTTTTCTATTATATAGAGATTCTCATGTGGAAACAGGATCTGTGTGGTTTCAAATACCAGTTCATGACAAGTAGAGAATCGGTAACATGCACAGAAAGTTCCTGAAATACTTTCTGAATATTGGTGAAAAGCATCCAAATGAACATGAACATGCTGTAGTGGAGTAGTGGAAATGCAGCAGGAGTGTATCAAGTATTCTTTGCTAAATTGTTCCTGCACTGAAAGTGCAACCTAGTCTGGAATACACCTGTAGTCTATGTTTCTCATTCCAACAAGTGCTTCCCAGTTTGTTAAACTTGAAATGACAGCTCCAAGGGTTGAGAAAGATTATACCTGTAGTCTATGTTTCTCATTCCAACAAGTGCTTCCCAGTCTGTAAAACTTGAAATAACAGCTCCAAGGGTTGAGAAAGAATATACCTGTAGTTTATATTATTTGGTAGTGTGAGAGGATTCATAATTTTGTATCTTTTGCATGTTTATTCATTTATTCAGTATGTAATCATTCATATATCATCATTACGTAATGATATGTTAATCACTTAAGTACCTGATCACATATAATTCATTATCCACATATATCTTTACATTGATTTAGTTCAGCATTAAGTAGGAATCATTTATGTGTAATCATTTAATAGTGGGTTCGACTCTGTCTTGAGAGCTGTGTGTTTTGCATGGAGAACTGCATCCTTATCTTCAAAGTCGTGCAGGTGCCTGAATCTGTGAGTCCCAGAGGGTCCCAAAGTTGAGCGTTTAGACCCTATAACTAATAATTGAATGGCAATTAGTGTGAATGGTCATATAGCTAATATATATTTTATTAGAATGAGTTCAACAGAATGATAATCACATATTTCGATATGACATTTTAGTTTGACAAATAATCCTCAGTGAAATAGAGACAGGCTCAGTTATCAGAGCAAGAAGCACACGGCTTCTAAAGAAGTATAAACAAGTGCCACTGTTTTGGTTTAGGTTTCCAGGGTGACCACATGGCCTAGTGAGCTGCCTAAGCAGATGCAACCAGTTTGTTATGAGAATAACTCTAAAAAGTAGCTGACTAGGGTATTATCTTAAGACATCTGGACCCTAACCTTGATAGAAGCTTGTCAATCAAATGAGTGTCTAAACCAAGTCCATATTATATTAATGATGGGAATGAAAGTGATTTCAGTTGAGGTGCACCACCGTGTACTCACACAATGTACTGAAAACAATTTTAGTGCCCAGACTCTAGTGAGGAGGGGATGGTTGGAGTTGAGAAAGAATACACCTGTATTCTATGTTTCTCATTCCAACAAGTGCTTCCCAGTCTCGGAAACTTAAAATGACAACTCCAAGGGTTGAGAAAGAATACACCTGTAGTCTATGTTTCTCTTTCCAACAAGTGCTTCCCAGTTTGTAAATCTTGAAATGACAGCTCTATGTGAAAATCTATGGTGGAAATCAAACATGAAAGAGCAACAGAGTTACTGCAAGGGCAATGCAGCCAAGATCTCTTTTGATGAAAGGTATCAGGCCTCAAAAGCTTGCAACCGATGTCAACGATATGGACTTTTCCTCCTCAGATCATTCAAATACTTTCGTTTCAAGCCTTAGTGGTTCAGTGGTAGAATTCTCGCCTTCCACATGCGAGGCCTGGGTTCAATTCTTTGCTAAACTTTCTTCCATTATATAGATATTCTCATGTATAAACAGGATCTCTGTGGTTTCAAATACCAGTTCATGACAAGTAGAGAATCATTAATGATAATCCTCTCTCTGCAAAGTTAAGGATAGGAGAGTCTGACTCTGTAAATCCGTGCCAAACCGAGACCAGAAAGAATAGGAAACATTGCTTTCTGTTGTGGACATGCACAGAAAGTTCCTGAAATACTTTCTGAATATTGGTGAAAAGCATCCAAATGTCCTTATGAACATGCTGTAATGGAGTAGAGGAAATGCAGCAGGAGTGTGTCAAGTATTCTTTGCTAAATTGTTCCTGCACTGAAAGTGCAACCTGTCTGGAATATAGCTGTGTTCTATGTTTTCTCATTTCACAAGTGCTTCCCATTTTTGTAAAACTTGAATGGCAGCTCCATGGTTGAGAAAGTATACACCTGTAGTCTATGTTTCTCATTCAACAAGTGCTTCCCAGTTTGTAAAACTTGAAATGGCAGCTCCAAGGGTTGAGAAAGAATACACCTGTAGTTTGTTTCTCATTCCAACAAGTGCTTTCCAGTTGAGACAGAATACACCTGTAGTCTTTGTTTCTCATTCCAACAAGTGTTTCCGAGTTGACACAGAATACACCTGTAGTCTTTGTTTCTCATTCCAACAGGTGTTTCCCAGTTGACACAGAATACACCTGTAGTCTTTGTTTCTCATTCCAACAGGTGCTTCCCAGTTGAGACAGAATACACCTGTGGTCTTTGTTTCTCATTCCAGCAGGTGCTTCCCAGTTGTGACAGAATACACCTGTAGTCTTTGTTTCTCATTCCACCAAGTGCTTCCCAGTTTGTAAATCTTGAAATGACAGCTCCAAGGTTTGAGAAAGAATACACCTGTAGTCTATGTTTCTCATTCCATCAAGTGCTTCCCAGTTGACACAGAATACACCTGTAGTCTTTGTTTCTCATTCCATCAAGTGCTTTCCAGTTGAGACAGAATACACCTGTAGTCTTTGTTTCTCATTCCAACAAGTGTTTCCCAGTTGAGACAGAATACACCTGTAGTCTGTTTGTCATTCCAACAAGTGCTTCCCAGTCTGTAAAACCTGAATTTTCAGCTCCAAGGGTTGAGAAAGAATCCACATGTAGTCTTTGTTTCTCATTCCTACAAGTGCTTCCCAGTCTGTAAAACTTGAAATGTCAGGTCCAAGTGTTGAGAAAGAATACACCTGTAGTCTATGTTTCTCATTCCAACAAGTGCTTTCCAGTTTGTAAAACATGAAATGACAGCTCTATGTGAAAATCTATGGTGGAAATCAAACATGCAGATGAAAGAGGAAGAGAGTTACTGTGTAGCAAACTAAGACTACACTTTAATTGGATTAATTTTTAATTAAACTTTATTAATTAAATTATATTAATTAATTAAGACGTACGGGGCACCACCAAATCGATTAATTATAAATATAAATAATTCACTGGCCGATCTGGAAACCAGGAAAAAGAAACAACAAACTTGATCAGTCTAGATCTGAATAGTGAGTTCAAAGTATTTTTCTTGACCTTGTAGAATGAATGAAACTCTCAAACCAAGCGGCAAATTCAAAAGGTTTATAAACAACTTTATTAACTACAAGCAAGGCAATACCAACAGATTATCTAATGTAATAACGAGTGTATCACAGAGTTAAAATCAGAACATGTATATATCACAGTATTAAAAATCAGAAACAAAGACGACTCTGTATAACTTATTGGTTGCGTAATAATTACCAACGTTTTTTTTTTTTGGGGCAATGCTACTGGTAGACCTAATTACATTAACGTGAAGAATATTGTGGAACTACTTAGGCGTTGATAAGTCTATGTTGAAGCGTGTTTTTGAAGTTAACAAATAAGACCCGAGCATCAGGGAACCAGAAATCCATAAATGGTAACTCGCCTGGAAGGTCCCTCGAGTGGTTCGGGCATTCCACCCGTGGCCCCATCCGTCCAAAGGCACGATTTGTGAGCTTTAGGTCTCCGTCTTTTTCGATGCACCCGTAACTCTGACCAGGCCTTCCTTTAAGCCGGCTTAGCTCTTTGGGTTCCTGCCGATGGTTTGACCACGTTGACTTGGTGACTTAAAATGGCGTCCTTCCCAATTTAGGCTGAGGTCTTCACGAGTACTCGGCGTCTCGCATGCGTACAACTCAGGATTTATCTTGGCCACAGATAAAGGTGGAGTTGGCGCGTTTCTAACACGACGAGCTTCAACAAAAACTTGGAAAACTTGTATGGTACAAAAATGGTCGAGCTTAGAGTCTGGTTGGTCTTTTAACTATCTTCTAGTTCAGCGATACCGAACTACTTAAGACTGCTGTACACAGGAAACTTTAAAGTAAACGCGAAAACTTGAATAAAATTGAATAATCAAAAACGCTACAAAAAGGAAAAACTACAACAAAGAAAAGACTCAAAGAACACAGAACAAAACGAAAACACGAAACTTGAAGCTAGCTCACCACGCGGTTGTCCCGCGTTGCTTTTTGAATGTTCCGACTCGGGGGGCGGCTGGAGGCGGGACATAAGGAGTTGTGTATTATTTCACCATATGAGCCACAGACGTTCTAACTCGGATTAATAATATTCCTACATATCTAAAAGAGATTAAAAGTATCACACAATAACCAAAAATCCTCAAAGTTACAAGTTTAGATGAAATACTTTCTGAATATTGGTGAAAAGCATCTAAATGTCCGTAGGAACATGCTATAGTGAAGTAGTGGAAATGCAGCAGGAGTGTATCAAGTATTCTTTGCTAAATTGTTCCTGCACTGAAAGTCAACCTAGTCTGGAATTTACCTGTAGTCTATGTTTCTCATTCCAAGAAGTGATTCCCAGTCTGTAAAACTTGAAATGTCAGCTCCAATGGTTGAGAAAGAATACAGCTGTAGTCTATGTTTCTCATTCCAACAAATCAAAGATGCAGATGAAAGACGAACAGAGTTCCTGCAAGGGCAATGCAGCCAAGCTCTCTTTTTATGAAAGGTATCAGGCCTGAAAAGCTTGTAACCTATGTCAACGATTTGAGACTTTTCCTCCTCAAATCATTCGATTTTGAGATGGTGTCAAGAGAATAGACAACGTGCAACAGGATGGTAAAATAATGAGATGTGCGCAGAATGCCAATCGTTTCCAAGTTACAAGATGACATTTCTTTAGTTGAAATGAACTATTAGTGATTGACTTTATGGCAAAATTCCTGCAGTGGAAACATAAGGGTTCATATAGAAACTATCCCAAGCCTGTGGTTTTGAGTTTATCAAGTTTTTCCCAGTCTAACAATAATCTTGAAATGTTAGTGTAGTGGAGCTGAAGTTTGTACACACTCTGCCATAGAACTGGGGAATGTATTTCTGTGTGCAGAATGAGAGTAAAACAGAAAACAGCTCATCTCGAGTTCTGCATATCTCAGCCACCCATTCGGGGCTCTCCTCCAGTCGACACGTCATAGTATGAAGAGAGAAACCACCAAAGTATTGAAATGTCTGAGAGGAAGAGAAGTGGCGTTTGGCTTTATTTTATTGCAGAAAATGAAACTACAGCAAGCTGAATAGTTTGCAACAGGGCTGTTAAATACAGTGGAAACACAACAAATCTCTACAAGAACATGAAAACTATGCAGCAGAAATCGCGCAGCTGCAGAAACAGAGAGAAGAGGAGATACATCCCCCATTCCCTGCCCCCGACAGACCCAGACCCTCGACCCAGAGACAGAAGTCACTGGCAGAGAGTCACTAGGCACAGTTGCCTGAAGGGGGGACAAACGCGCTCTGGCTAGCACTCACACTAGCCTCACACAGAAATTCGCTGCGGCGCGGTTTTGTCATGCTTTCGTCATCACCATGCTCGCTTGCACAGCACACTTCATGGTTTTACATATGATCGGGTAATCACATACGTTTATGCCGTTCTTTGCTTTTGTTTTGTGCGTGCTGTGCACCTGCCTCCGTAAGCACGAGATGCCGAAAAAAAGTTAATCATTAGTACATTTATTATAAAGCTTATTAGAGCTGTGTGTCAGCGTGCAAAGAGAAAGAAAAAGTCACATAATTAGTACAAGCATAAAGTCCGCTGGACAGCCGAAATACAGTGCATCGCATAATCAATGCACCTTATTATAAGGCTTATTCGTGCTGTGAGCCAGCGCCAACAAAGAGAAATAAAAAAGCCATGTATAAGTATAGAATCCGATGTGCAGCGTGAGAAGCCGGAACACAGCGTGCTGCATTTTCAATACACTTATTACAAGGCTTATTAGGGCTGTGTGTCAGCGCACAAAGAGAAACAAAAAAATACATAGTAAGTACAAGCATAAAGTCCGCTGGACAGCCGAAATACAGCGCATCGCATAATCAATGCACCTTATTATAAAGCTTATTCGGGCTGTGAGTCAGCGCCAACAAATAGAAATAAAAAGCCACGTATAAGTATAAGCATAGAATGCGATGTGCAGCGCAAGAAGCCGGAACACTGAGCTGCATTATCAACACACTTATTATAAGGCTTATTAGAGCTGTGTGTCAGCGCGAACCAAGAAAAACAAAAAAGTCACATATTAAATACATATTAAATACAAGCAGGAAGTCCGCTGTACAGCATGATAAGTCGAAATACAGCGCGCTGCATAATCAATGCACCTTATTATAAGGCTTATTAGGACTGTGTGTCAGTGCGCACATAGAGAAATAAAAAAGCCACGTATAAGCAGAGAGTCTGATGTGCAGCATAAGAAGTTGGAACACAGTGAGCTGCATTTTCAATGCACTTATTATAAGACGCATTAGGGCTGTGTGTCAGCGCGAACAAAACGAAACCAAAGAAAGGCACAGAGGCATGTTATTACCCGATCACATATGTACAACAATGAAGTACGCTGTGCTGTGCGGCCGCATCTGTGATGACGAAAGCGCTGCAAACGTACCGTGCTGGAGTCCAGCGAATCGCGCTCCGGCCCACCTATTTTAAGCGGGCCCAAGTGCGAATCGTGAATCGGGTTTTGGAGCACTCACACTAGCCAAACGAACCGCGCCCGGGTGAGTAGTGTGAGTACACCCTCAGTCTAGCAGCAGAGAATATCCAGGTAGATAAGAGTGGTCATCTTCAGCATCAGTTCATATTAACTTTCAAAGTGCATGTTACTTAAGGCATATGTTACTGGAGCCAACAAAAAAAAATATCTATAATTAAGACAGTGAAATAACCGAGTACATTTATTCCATCGCAAAGTGTTATCTAAGAGAAGATAACATTAGATAAAGCTTTAATTATCCCACAACAGGTAATTTTATAGAATTAAAGCAACAGGCAAGTGCACACAGTGCACAAACTAAGGATTGAAAGATATAATATCATAAGAGGTGGACTAGAAAAAACATTATGAACAGAACAATTTAACTCCAGGGAATATTTACACAGCCATACAAGTATGACATTTCTAGAGACTTTAAAACATTTTATTTAAGAAAAAACAGAACTGCACTGAAAGGAAGAAAATTCCTTATTTTTTATTGTTTTTCCTAAGAACAATTCTATTTGACAAAAGAAACAAAGAAAGAAAGAACTAGAAAAGATGTCTAGTGAGGGGAGAATTTTTATTTTATTTGTGTATTGTGGTTTCTCCTTTTCTACCTCAAAAAAGATTTATTTTCCTAATGTTAAGGCAAACTTTGTTTTGTTACTGTTCCATTGTTTCTAAACAATAACGTTGATTGTGATAAAGTATTTTGTTGTTAGGTACAATGTTTGGCGAAATTATATCCTAAGTCTTTTGGATCCTTTGGATCTATGAAGCTTACTATGCTTCACAAAGTTTATGCTAGCTCTTTTCAAGCGATTTGCAGTATTACATTAAAACACTGGTTATTTTAGGTTTTACATGTAGCACAATGATCATTCAGGGCTTAAATTGAAGTAAACACTTGGCCAACATATTTCTTCACCTCCAGGCTTCAAATTTCATCATTTAAGTTCCATTTGGGAAGATTAAATGCAGAAAAAACAAAAAACGGCTTTTATTTTTTTGGGTTTATAATGTGTGTGTGTGTTGATGCTGGTGAGTGAAAACTATCCATGCTGTACATTTTATATTTCACCAGGGACTTGTAAAGCTAAATCCAAAATTTGGAACAGATACAATAAAGTATTCAAGAGTTACACAGCTTTTTTAGTATTGATCACCATTTATCTCGAAATAGGTGATGACCTCTAAAACTATAAATAAAAAGAAGCCTGTCATCATAAATCAATTCTGTAATAGAACAAACAAATATTAGTCACAATTCAGTGTTATTTTGCTATTTATCTGAATAAATCATGAAGGCCTCTGCATTGCTCAGCCAGGCTGTATGGCCCTTTAAACCCCTCCCCTTTGCGCTCTGTGCGCATGAGCATGTCATGTGACATCTCTATGGAAACCTTATGCTGCCTTCAAGTCGTCCTCGGAAGTTCCTACTTACGAGTTCGGAGGTGGTACTTACGTCATGATGTACGTTCAAGTGTTTTTTGTCGGGTGGTGACGCCAAAAGAAAACTTTTGTTTGTACTGCTTCTATTTTTGTATAGGCAAAACCAGCAAGTATATTTAGCCTTACTTGAAGAGAATTAAGCGAACAGGACACGAATTAGATGAGTAATATTTTATATTATATAATATTATTTTGTTGTATTTCCTCATTAACATTAGTGTAACAGAGCTTTCTATAGGGTTCGCTTATCAACATAGAAATGAATAAAAATAGCGCACACGGACACAGATTGAACATGGACCAGAACAAACTTTACTTTTCTTCTTCTCTCCTCCTTTTCACACCAAAACAATAACACTTTACAGCGCCGCAATAGGGCATTCAATATAACACAATCCTACATAAAAGTCTTGTACATACGTCCCCCCCCCCAATTATAAACATCCACGTTTATACCATGCACCTTACTAAACAAAATCACAAAATAAACACCTGAGCATGTCACCTGTTGTTTGTCCACCTGTGTGTTTGTTTTTCTCTTCTTTTTTTTCTTACATTACTTTAATAAGAAAACAAAACATTTTCATTGAAAACATACAAAAAGAAAACTGGGCCGAAAAGTGGCAACAGCACATAGCCCCTATACAACCCCATACAATTAACCCCATTTAATACATAACAAAGTCCTGGAAATGGGTTTTGGCACGCAGGACACGTCCAGTGCGGGACACAGCAGCCCCGGACTCAGGTAACAGACCATCCTCCAGATCATTAGATAAGCCACCTAAACCTGGAAGAGCTGTCTGTGTGGCAGGATCCTGGGCTGCTGGGGACGAATGATTCGGAGAAGAGGGCACAGAGGGCAGAGGCAGTGTATATGGCTTTAACCTGTCATGGTGAACCACCTGAACATGTTCCCCAAGGTCCATAGGGTTAGTAATGGTGTAGGTTAGGCCGGATTCCTCACCTGACTCCATCACCTGAGTAACCTGATAAGGGCCCTTCCAATGTGGTGCGCCAACTTAGTACGACTCTCTGTGGGATTATTTAACAAACCAAACTACCCACCACATACGGACGGTGCCGGACACCTTCATCACAGTTCACTTTCTGACGTTCTCGAGCCTCAGCCAAATTTAGCCTAGTCGTCCCAAAGGCCCTCTCAAGTCGCTCCACCAGAGATGATACAAACTGGGTGTGGGACCCGAGCCCCTGAGACCGCAGCAACGTGGATGGTACCAGCACATCAACAGGAACCCGTGCCTCACGATCATGCATCAGGAAGAAAGGACTGAAATGAGTGCTACTGTGTTTGGACGTGTTGTAAGCGAAAACAGTCTGTTTAAAAAAATTGTCCCACTCACCCCCACAAGAAAGCAGCTGCTTGGCTAACTGATCAATTAGCGTTCTGTTATGGTGCTCCACCATGCCATCTGACTTGGGATTATAGGCTGTGGTGCGGGTTTCTTAATCCCTAACAACTGACAGAGCCCTTGAATTACCTCCGCCTCAAACTGACGACCCTGATCGCTATGCAAGGTTTCAGGAACACAGAGTAACAGAACATAGTCATCAAATAAACATTGGGCCACTGCAGCCACTTGTTGCAGAGGCCGACTAACAGGCAACCCCACACCTACCCCCCCCCCCATAGGTGCACGATGTTGTGGCACAGGGGATTTACACGTCTGACAAGCCTCGCATTGTTCACGCCAGCGCCTAATGTCACGTAGCATGGAAGGCCAAGAGCATGTTTGTCGTGCTTTGTCCCACAAACACTCAGCTGAAAAATGGGCAGAAACAGGCCCACCGTGTAGGTGTTGAAGCAAGTGGGACACCAGGACCTGGGGAATTACTACCTACACCTGCTGCTCGCCTGTTGGAGACCCCCGTACAGTACGACATAACAACCCGTCAACAATAGACAGACGGCTAAATTCAGTCTACAGTTTTCGAAGGTTGAGAGATCCTCCTTGTACCCGCCAACGTGGTGGATGCCCAACACCTTTCTCAATCCAGGCTAACACTCTTGCGATATCCGGGTCCTCCCGCTGTAATGAACCTATTGCTGAGCCGTCATGGGAAAGTGAATAAATCAAACTCCTGTCCAAACCTGGATCTACATCAGCCAAGTGACAGTGTGGGCTGTCTTCCACAGAATGTACACCAGCCGTCTGCCCCTTCAATGTTGGTCTGTCCGGAGGACGGCGAGACATTGCATCCACATTCATGTGGCGGGAACCATCCTTATGGACCATGACCCAGTTAAATGGGTCCAGTTCCAGCACCCATCGACCTCGCCGTCCAGTCTGATCATTATCAATGCGCATGTCTCGCAAGCCCAGCAGAGGGCGATGATCCGTGATGATGGTAAATTTGGACAGTCCCATATAATGTTTAAACTCTCGGACAGCCCATACAACAGCCCAGAGTTCCCTATCAAAAGTGGACCACCGCTTTTGCACTTGAGTGAGGGTCTGGCTGGCGTAGGCCACAACATGTTCTCTCCCATTGAGGTCCTGTGCTAACACCGCCCCCACAGATTCCTTAGAGACATCTGTGTGAATTTTAAAAGGGATAGAAAAGTTGGGTAATGTCACCAGAGGAGCAGAGGTGAGCACCCCTTGAAGGTACTCAAATGCAGCAGCACACTCCCCAGACCATTCAAATGGCACATTTTTACCTGCTAAGTGGTGCAAAGGCACCGCATGCTTGGCAAAATCTTTCACAAAACGCCGGTAATATGAGCACAATCCCACAAAATCCCTGACTTCCGAAGGGCAGCTAGGAGTGGGCCAGGACTTTACCTTCTCTGTGTTCTTAGGGTCTGGTTGAAGACCCTGACTAGAGACCACGTGGCCCAGGAATGCCACCTGATCTCTCACAAGGTGACATTTCTTGGAATTCAGTTTCATCCCGGCTGATTGGATCCGCAAAAAAACTTCCTCCAGATGCCTAAGATGATCCTCAAATGTATGGCTATAGATCAATATGTCGTCTAAATATACCTTACATATGTGCCATGGCAGCCCCCTGAGGATCAGCTCCATCATCCTTTGGAACGTTGCAGGTGAGTTAGTAAGACCCATTGGTATAGATCTCCACTGATACAAACCTCCACCAGTAGTAAAGGCGGTTTTCTCTCTGTCCTCCTCAGCCACTTCCACCTGCCAGTAGCCGTTGGAGATATCGAGGGTACTAAACCAGGTGGAGCCAGCAAGAGCATTAAGGCTGTCATCTACCCGGGGCAAGGGATGTGAATCTTTGATAGTAACGGAGTTAAGTCGCCTATAATCAATGCAAAACCTCCACTCGCCCCCTTTCTTCTTGACAAGAACTACCGGAGAGGCCCAGGGGCTGCAGCTCTCCTCAATGACACCATCGGCCAGCAGACCAGCCACCTGACGCTCTCAGTCTGCTTATCTGGAGATGTACGATACGCACGCTGCTTGACAGGGGGTTGATTTCCTGTCCTAATGTGGTGTTTTACAAGTTTGCATCTGGCCGTATTCCCATCAGAGACATTGAAAACCCCTGAAAACCTTTTAAGAATTGTTGTTAGTTGCGCACGCTGCTGGGTTGTAATGGGTGACTCATCCAATGTGACAGGAAGGGAGTCAGATGGTAAAATCCCCATATCTGCCTCCCCTGGCTGATAAAGTGGCGACAGCTCTGTATCTTTAATGTGGTAAAGCTCCCCTAAGTGCACCCCTTGTTTAAGTACTATTCCCTCTGTCGTTGGATTTAACACATGGGCCACCGAGGCACCATCCTTGACACTGGTAACTATGTGTGCAATCACTACCCCAGTGGTCTCAGGTACATTAGGCTCTAAGTAACCCTCAAAAGTGACCGATGCCATATCAGAAGTGCTAGGAGCGTATACGTTAACTGGCACTAGCGTCTCACTAAGGGGAGGTACAGTAACTGTCAGGGCCAGAGAAACATTACAGCACTCAGGAACCATTTCCGCACTCTGCAAAAAGGGCACCTGAGTGTCCCACAGATTTAGAACCCCCATGTCCAAATCTAGCTTAGCATGATTTCTCACTAGAAAATCCAGACCTAACAGCACTACCTGAGTAGATTCCCTAAGAACATGGAACATGTGTTGCCACATCATTGACCCCAGCCTAAAAGTCACATTCATAGTACCCAACGTGTCCAACATCTGTCCATTCACAGCACGGGAGTCTATATAGGTTTTGATGAAGGGGCGGTTACACAGAGCAGGGACTGACATGCGAAATGCTGTGCTAATAAGTGAAACAGAAGCCCCTGAATCTACTAGCATTACCACTTCATGTCCTTCCACCACCCCTCTTACATAGGATGTAGGATTATCAGTGTTCCCTTCACAAAAATCAACATCAACCGTGTCTGTTGGGACATGCAGTGTAGAAGCTGATGTCTGGGCCCCGACATCAGCTACCATCCATTTCCCTGCTGAGTGGCACTGCGATCACGTCGTGGTGACTGGAAATGCACAGAACGGTGTGTCTGATCTTCCTCACCACGAGAGCGCCACCCAGGACTTGGGCTCCTCCGTCCCGCTTCCCTAGAAAAGGATGGCTTCACGTGGTCCTGATGCTGAACATCTGAGCTGTAATCAGTCTCACGCTGGGTTTGGCGGTCTGGCGACCGGCCCTTTTGTTGTTCACGACTCCCCAAAGCCTGACATCCCCGTTCGTTGCAGCTGCAATTGCACCAGGAACGAGAAGGTGAATGAAAACCACGCCTGTTCTCAGCACCCCAAGCTGTGGTCTGTAACCTCCTGTTTACCTCCAGCATCTCCTTCATTTCCAGTCGTAATGTAAACAAATCATCACTAAGTTTATCAACCGCTCTCCTCAGACCACTGCTCTCAGACACTGAATGTACAGTCACTGGTTCTCTAGCAATGTGATTGTCGGTGTAGGCACTCACACAGTCCGCCCTTAAGGACTCCCTGGCGTTTTCACATCGACCTGCTATAATCAGGGCCTCCTACAAATCAGTTGCCCCTTGATCGTAGCATTTGGCTCTGAGTGATGGGTCCAGTCCTGCCAGAAAACGACGAAATTTTTCCTGTTTCTGCGCCACATCACCATACTCTGGGAATGCCTCCTGCACCAACCTGTTACGCTGTACAGTTAACATGCAAAACTACTGGTAGTAAACTAAAAACGTTACGTTTACTGTAGTAGCAGCATCCATGCCAGCAGCCGCCATGACGTTTCGTTACTGAAACGCCCCCAACTCGGAAAGTCGGGGCTTATCGAAAAATCGGAGTTTCCCACTGGTAAATACGACATTGCGGTGACGTTTATGTGATCTCATCTCGTAAATACGATATTTCCGACACCACTTGAAGGCAGCATTAGACTGTTTGCTTTCGGAAGGGGTGTCGTCCAATCAGCGCTTACACAGACCCGTCAATTTTCTACACTGCCTAGTAACAGCTCCTGCCTCTATGATTTGACTGGCTGGAAAAAACCCAATAGAGTCTGGCTGCAGCCATGCACTCTCAGCCACATGCACTCTCAGCCGCGGTGACGTCACGTGCACCCTCAGACACAAACGCAGGTAGAACGACATGGGTTCTTTTTTTGTTATGAAACGGTTTTATTTTATCAGTAAAGACGTGAAATAAGTTAAAAACTAAAGACATAACATAACTGAGTATAAAGTGACACTTTAGCCACTGAGGTGAACGCAGTTTCGGCACGTCTTATCACTGGGATAGCGGCGCCGAGGCTGAAGGTGTGTCTGAAATCACACCCATGGACTGATACAATATACGTAATATATTAATAATATAATAATACAATAATATAATATATTACTCGTATGATCGCGAGCTAATTCGTATTCTTCTTCTTTTGGGTTTATGGTGATTGGCATACTGTATTGGTACATTATCGCCACCTACTGGACTGGATTACATGCATAGGGGTTAGACCATGAAAACGTTTGTAAGAACTTAAATTGTTCCTTTAAGTTAATAATCGGTTCCCTTGAATTGTCTGTTCTGGGGCATAAGATGCAGTAGGCTAACAGGGGATGTCTAACCCTCAGACTGTATATACCGCTATGCATGTATATATGTGTATACATGTGTATACTGCTTAAAAAAGTAAAGGGAACACTTGGAGTTACATTGTGCTGTTTAATTGTTCCCTTTATTTTTTTGAGCAAGTTCACAAGTGCCTTGTATAATTGTGCTTGTGACAAATAAATCTATATGCTTAAGGTAGTTTTAATTTTCCTCATCCCTGTATCAGTATTGAATTTCATTATATCTACACTACAAAGTTAAGCTTCCATACATTCTAATTTTCATATATAACCTTGTATAGATTTTATGTTACATGTGATTTACTTCATTCTGCACAAATACGAATAAATTGCAGTGTAAAAGATTTTGAGCTCTGTATAAAACTGTATTCTTAATGTAGCCTCCACACTATTCTCTACATTTGTGCATATATTGGAAAGTATTATAAATGTCTGA
>JAJAGP010005110.1:0-10000 GCA_025084515.1 Ancistrus triradiatus
TGGATAAGGTAGTGGGTTCAAGGGTTCAAACCGCAGCGCTTCCATGCTGCCATTCTTCGACCCTTGACTAAGGGCCTTAACCCACAACTACTTGGATTGCACTTTGAAAGACTGTAACCGGGTTTAAGTCGCTTTCTATAAGATTGTCTGCTAAAAAACTAAATGTTAGGGATGTAGGCTTGTTAAGCACATACTGGCAAACGCTCACTGGAAGTGCATATTAGAAACGCACAACTCATACTTATTTTACTAACATTACATCAGTCACAACACAGTCAAGTAAGTATATCTATACACATTAATGAGATAAGTCAGATTTCCAACAGAAAACAATAAAATGTTGGTTTGTTAGCGGTCTCATTTGATAAATGCAGGTTTCTGTAGTATCAGAATTACAAAAGCCAACATGGCAGTGATTCACAGTATTCTGTCAGTGTATATTAGTTAAAAAAACAAAAACAATAAGCCTCCAGTAAGGCTAGCTCAACAGGATTCATAAATAAATGCAGTCAGTTGAAGCTTATAGTGTTCACTCATATGGCTTTGTAGTGTTGTTTAAGGAACTGTCTTTAGTGTCTAATATGAGCAAGCAAAAATGCAAATATCACGATTAATGTGATAAAATTGGTGTAATTAAACAGTTGAATCATTTGACAGCACATATTTACATACATGGATCATGATATCCAGAGTCAATTATTAGTGGTTGATCTGGTGAGGGGTCTTTAGGACCATTTCTAAAGCAAACCAGGCATTTAATGCATGTAATAATCTTATTTTACTGAGCAATAATGTTTTTAAGTTACATAAATACAGTGGGGCAAAAAAGTATTTAAACAAACAGGTGCCATTACTACAGGTAACGAGTGGAGGACAGAAGAGCTTCTTAAAGAAGAAGTTACAGGTCTGTGAGAGCCAGAAATCTTGCATGTTTGTGGGTGACCAAATACTTATTTTCCACCATGATTTACAGTTAAATTCTTTAAAAATCCTACAATGTGATTTCCTGGATTTTTTTTCTCATGTTGTCTCTCATAGCTGAAGTGTAGCTATGATGAAAATGACAGACCTCTCTCATCTTTCTAAGTAGGAGAACTTGCACAATCAGTGGCTGACTAAATACTTTTTCCGCCCACTGTACAAGAAAACTGACAAAAAAAATGACAAAGATCCAGTGTCAACCAGGTTACTTGCAATTTGTAGCTGTACTGGATGCTGATTTTATCGGAATTTGTAATCCAAAACCTTACCAAAAAACAAACAAATAAACAAACAAACAAACAAACCCAACCCCTGAACACTGCGTCACATTTAACATTTAACATTTAACATTTCACATTATTTATTTATTTTTTTTTAAATAAACTGTTAGCATACGCAAACCTGTGTATTATTAAGTATTGTATTATGTGAGGTTTTGGTTATGGTATAATTTATTGAGAGAGGTTAGGGTTAGACCAATAGTGAAAATGTTTGTTTAGATCTTTGTGGAGAAATATTCATACTGTAGCAGGATAAAGACCCAAAGACACGACTCAAAGACCAACAGAGACCAAGGAGTGCTGTTATAATGGACTTAAACCTGACCTAACCTCATCTAGTATTTATGGGACACGAAGACAGAGACAGCCAAGCACTCAGTGACATCACAAGATGCTCTCTGGAACATTGTCAAATCATGCTGGAATAACATGGATCATCAGATTTGACAAAACCTGTGGAGTCCTGTGCCAGATTCAGTGCATGCTGTCATTACGGCTGAAGGGGGAACATACCGAATCCAGGTATGCACAGTTTAACTTCCAACCGAGTAACGTCCATTCCCTTTAACAAATCTTCTCAAATCATAATAAATTATTACAGGAAATAAAAATATGTCTTTATAACTCCGGATGTTGTGGAGGTAAACAGCTGTTCATATTTTAAAAAGCTTTAGTATGTGTATTTCTACTGATATAAATGTGCCATACTTTGATGTTTTGTTTACACATTTATTTAATTCATTTTCATGAATATTGCTTTACTTTGCATTAACTACATGCAAACACGTGTGCCTGTGTTGCAAACGACGACACAAACACAAGAAGAAAATTTTTGTACTCCACACTACAAGCAGACCATGCCAGCTTCAAGTGCATCTAACCTATGAAGTGCCACGCACCGGTCATTTGAATTTGGTCATTTAAATTAAAGGATTTAGGTGTTTACAAGTAAAAGGTCATACTGCACTGCCTGTTCTGGAAATTAGTGTTTTCTTAGTGGACTCATTCCCTCTATGTTGTGTGCAGCCAGCGGGGTATGTTTACTTAAGCACTTATAAATTTTGGTTCTAACAGTGTGTTTATCGGTAATGTGAGTCACTGTTTTGTGCATTCCTGGAAAGAATGTTTAGGGCTACGGATGTTGTGCAGATGGTAGGGTTCCACTCATGTTTTCAGTTGTATCTCTGATGATCTGAGGGACTGTGGTAGCCTAGTGGGTAAGGTACTGGACTATGGACCAGAAGGCCCAGGTTCAAATCCCACCTCTGCCAAGCCTGCCACTGTTGGGGGTCCTTGGAGCAAGACCCTTAACACCAATTGCTTGGATTGTAAGACTGTACCAATTGTAAGTCGCTCTGGATAAGGGTGTCTGCTAAATGCTGTAAATGTAAATGCATTACTGTATCGTTCACACAAGCAGGTTTCTTGTGAGAATACCCTTTATATTTACATTACAAATAGCACAAGAAGACTGTGACCATGGTAATGTCCTGGTCAACGACCATTTTTTGATCAACGTCCTGTTCCACAGAATGTTTAATGCGGTCCGTAAATGCCCGGCGCAATCACGCACTAATAAATTCTGAAATTTCATTCAAATGGTTAAGATGATTCTATAATTTGTAATAAAAAACAACAATAAATTAAAGGAAAATTGTAAACAGAAAGCATTCTCATTAGAAAATTGTAAAACAGAAGCATTCTCAATTAGTGGTCTCAGAATATTGACACCACTGTATTTCCATATGTACAACAGGGGGCTAGTCTGCTGAATGGCTTCAGAAAATGGACTGGAGGTGCATGAAACGATTTTGGGAGGAAAGGGTAGAGAATAACCCACTTCTCCAGACTGGACTACACCACCAGACAGCAAACAATAATCATGGACATAAGTATTCTAACAAATAACTTTGTTTAATTAAAACTTCTGTGCCAACTAAACAGTGTGTGATGCTGAATAAAAATCCAGTCTTGTAATTAAAAACTGAACAAAGCGGAGAAAGCTAAATCATAATTGTGGTGGTTTGGGCGCCGAGTCCCTGAGATGCCATTGTTCATGCGAGGCAATCATTTGTCTGAGACTGTGACAGCCACAGCAGTAGAGCTGACGAAGATGAATATGTACATCATTTATGAGTTTATGTTATGGACTATTTATCCATCCTTGACTGATTCATTACTCACTCTGAGCCTTCAAAATACTGCATTTTTTGTGTTTTAAACACACACACACACACACACACACACACGTACATGCCCCCTAGGTTACATAGGAGATTCAGCTACATGGGGCAAAAAAGTATTTTAGTCAAAGCCATTGATTGTGCAAGTTCTCCTCCTACTTAGAAGATGAGAGAGGTCTGTGATTTTCATCATAGGTACACTTCAACTATGAGAGACAAAATGAGAAAAACAAATACAGGAAATCACATTGTAGGATTTTAAAGAATTTTCATTTGTCAATCATGGTGGAAAATAAGTATTTGGTCACCCAAACACGAGCAAGATTTCTGGCTCTCACCGACCTGTTAACTTCTTCTTTAAGAAGCTCTTCTGACCTCTCCACTCGTTACCTGTATTAATGGCACCTGTTTGAGACCTCGTTTATCTGTATAAAAGACACCTGTCCACAGCCTCAAACAGTCCAGACCTCCGCAAACTCAACCATGGCCAAGACCAAAAGCTGTTGAAGGGACACCAGGAACGAAAATTGTAGACCTGCACCAGGCTGGGAAGAGTGAATCTACAATAGGCAAGCAGGTTGGTGTGAATAAATCAGCTTGTGGGAGCAATTGTAAGACAAAGGAATACATGCAAGAACCATTGATAATGTCCCTCGATCTGGAGCCCCCCACGCAAGATCTCATCCCGTGGGGTCAAAATGATCATGAGAACTGTGAGCAAAAAATCCCAGAACTACACGGAGAGACCTGATGAATGACCTGCAGAGAGCTGGGACCAAAGTAACAAAAGACTACCATCAGTAACACAAAATATGCCGAGAGGGACTCAGATCCATGTATCGTGACATTTTAAGACCAAAAACCTCCTTCCATCAGTGAGAGCATTGAAGATGGAAACGTGGCTGGGTCTTCCAGCATAACAATGATCCCAAACACACCACTCGGGCAACGAAGAGTGGCTCTGTAAAAGCATTTCAAGGTTCTGGAGTGGCCTCGCCAGTGTCCAGACCTCGGCCCCACAGAAAATTTGTGGAAGGGAGTTGAAAGTCCGTGTTGCCCCCAAACATCACTGCTCTAGAGGAGATCTGCAAGGTAGGAATGGCCAAAATACCAGCTACAGTGTGTGCCAACCTGGTGAAGACCTCCAGGAAACTGAACTTTTGTCATTGCAACAAAGGTTATGTTACAAAGAATTGAGTTGAACTTTTGTTATTGACCAAATACTTATTTTCCATCATAATTCACAATTAAATTCTTTAAAAAATCCTACAATGTGATTTCCTGGATTTTCTTTCTCATTTTGTCTCTCATAGTTGGAAGTGTAACCTATGATGAAAATTACAGACCTCTCTCATCTTTTCTAAGTCAGAGAACTTGCACAATCAGTGGCTGACTAAATACTTTTTTGCCCTACTGTAGATGTCAACTATGCTATAGCTATGCAGCAGCATAACCTCAGTGCTGAGTTAATAATGTATACTAACAACCCAAACTGCAAACTGCAAACTCATGTTACGTCCAAGCTGCAGGGCAGGTTTAAAATTATTTCTCAAAAGTGGCCAAGACAGATTTATTGCTTTGGACTGTAGTTTCAGCTAAAGTGTGCTAACATATCCAGATTTGCTGCTCTACTAACACGTTACAAAAGGTGAAATGGCATACAGAGTAGTGCCATGTAGGGATATGGAATCTATTGTCATAACAACTGCCATCAATCAGCTTCAAACTGGAGTTTTCTACCAACGAATAGTTCTAGTCCACAGCATGAGTAGCTGGTCATTCACTATTCATACAAACATGATGACATAGACAGTGATATCAGAAAATATGCAGTGCTTGCGTGAAACACAGGCACAGCAGATAAATGTCTGATGAATCATTAATTAATCTGAATCTAAGTGGTTATATATACAGCATACTCCGATCTAGAAATCAGATTAAGACATCCGATAAACTGGAGTTTTTATCCCAGTAATTGGACTTCTCAGAGCATGTATACCCATACTACGATTTATATCGGTTTTCTCAGTCTGCACATGCACACAAACACAACAAGAGAGTGTAACATGTTTGCAAGGTCCACTTTTATTCTAAGAGACTTTGTTACCTTTGAGATTGTTTCAATAGACCGGTTTAGTTTTTGAACACACGGGATCTGGCAACCCCGGAACACGGGAGTACAGTGTATATGCTCGAGAAAATGAAGAATTTGATTAAAGTTTGAAGTTTACGTCGCATCTTTCTGTGTGGTTATTGGCTGGTTGCAAAGTTGAAATCCGATTACTGTCTTGAGTCATGTAAACCCAGAGGTTTCCCATTACCTGATTACTCAAGTGCTTGTTGATCAGATTGCTGACAAAATCTGATTTTCTACAGTTATCGGATCATTAAGTGAAATGCTCTCACTAGCCGGGTTTCCATGTTATGCACTTTTACGAAATTGTGGCAGAAAAAAATGCTAATTAAGTCATGTTTCCATTTACCACAATTATGAGAACAAACTTTAGATGACATAGGCTAACACGATTAAAGGCGACATCAAAATAAACAGGAACAGGGGGATTTAACTCAGTCTTTGCTTTTAGCAGAACAATCTTTGCAGCCATTTACAATCTTTTTAAGGCTGCGTTCAGTTCGGAAACACCAAGGCTCACCTAATGAGGGCTGGAAAGTGTTGCCCAGCAGCACCCAAACAGCTTGATACGTCATTGTTTATTTGGAAAACCCTTTTCCATTCTGGTTTTTCTTTGGGCAATTTCAAAATTCACAAAAACATTGTGGATTTTTCAGGGAAAACACACACATTAATAGTGTGTTTGCATGTTCTCCATGTGTCCATGTGGATTTCCTTTGAGTACTTAAGTTTCCTAAGTACTAAGGTTAATTGGTGTCTCTTAAGTGTCCCTGTGTGTGTTCATCCCTGCTATGGATGAATGAACATTAAATGCACCTTTAATGTTAGACTGGCACAAATAACACGAACACACTCACTGACGATACAATCTGCTGTTCCTTCATCAAAGTAAGACACACACAATCATCATCTTACCATAAAATCATTGGTCACACATCTACACACACAGACGTGATCCTGATGTCCAAACTTGAATTCAGAGGAATCATGTAACTGAACCAACTAAATAAAAAAAGTAATAACGTTGAAAGTACAATTTGTTTTTATTATTATTATTAAAAGGTATTCCAAATTATAATAACTTTAATACGTACATTTTCCTTTACAAGAAATTAATTGTTAATGAAATTGATACAACTGTTAGTTCCGACCTTACAATCTTACTGGTTGAGAAGTGCTCTCATCGGGCTGAAATTTGTCATAACCAAAACGATATCGCAAAGTAACGACAGGCTTTATGCACACAAACATATGACATATAGAAGTAACAACAACCCTAATAAATATTCGAAACCATATCGTTTAATTGTTAGGCTATGTCCACACGTACACGGGTATTTTCTAAAACGGGGGTTTTCAAATTCGTTTATAAAAAACATCGCGTCCACACAAGCACTGTTTAAACAAAAAACTTCGTCCACATGAAAACGCAAAAACGCACAAAGTCGCTGTCAGGAGCAATGCCAAACCAGCAGTCCTATATGCCGGCGAAGCAGCTCACTCAACGACAACAGCAACGTCCTATGCATACGAACATTTTCTCGCCATTGTTCTTCAACAGCCACTTCGTTTTGAAAGCTGTCCCACCAACGAAAGGTCCGATATATAATGTATATATCTTTTTTAGATTAGATTCAACTGTATTGTCATTACACATGTACAAGTACAACGCAACGAAATGTAGTTTAACATCTAACAAGAAGTGCAATAAGCAGCAATGTGTCGGAATATACAAATATTGTCCACATGTACAATAAATTAAAAAATATATAAATCGGCTCACAATCAGGAACCGGCTCCCGTCATTCATTTCAAAGAGCCGACTCTTAGAGCCGGATCGGTCGCGACCGACACATCACTAATGGATATAGTAGTGACCTCCGTAGCGCATTCTGACGCCTCTCTTCTTCAGTGTAATGAAAAAGTAATAATTGTAAATGTATTTGTAGATCTGTAACAAGTTCGGTCAGCAGTGTTACAGCTGGCACCATTTTGGCTAAGTCCGCTATTGCACAAAATCGCCTCATGTAAACAAAGGAGATAACGGCGCACAAAGTGACGTTACAAGCAAAAAACTCCGTTTTCCCAGTCCAACGACAACGCTGAAAATCTTCACCCTGGAAGGAGTTTTGCAAAAAGTCCGTTTTCAGTGACCTAAAACGCCGTTTTCGTGTGGACGAACGGTCAAAACGCATAGAAAAAGCTACGTTTTTAAAAATACCCGTGTTCGCGTGGACAGGGCCTTACTGAATTATAAGGTATGTTACGATTTTAACAGTCAAGTTCACATTCGGTCAGGTCAACTATTAAATCGTATCTAAATGAAACAATACTGATTTTGTTTTGTTTCTGGTCAATTAGGTGGAACCGAATCTTGTGACTTAATCCGTTAAACAGCTTTATACGTCATTGTTAACACTTTAGTGATATTAAAACTTTTTTTGCAATATTTGGGAGGTTTTTTCCCCCTAATTTTAGTCTTTTTTCCATTCAGGTTTTTCTTTGGGCAAAAAACATGGTGGATTTTTAAGGGAAAACACACATTAATACCATATCAGGAAGTAATAATCAGAATTAGGTACATCCAAATCTTTAATTATTATTAAAAGCTATCCCAAATTATAATAACTTTAATAAGTACATTTTCCTTTACTTAAAATTAATTGTTACTTAATGAAATTGATTCAACTGTTAGTTCCGACCTTACAATCTTATTGGTTGAGAAAACAATATCACTTCAATGGCGCATCGCCAAGTAACGACAGGGTTTATGCACACAAACATATGACGTATACAAGTAACACAACAACCCTAATAAATATTCAAAACTATATCGTTTAATTCTTACTGAATGTTATCTTTAGTTTTAGTCCTTTTTCCATTTTCTTTATATTGCATTTGCACTTTGTATTTCAAACTAACGTTACGTGGTAGTATTATATAAACCACATGTTTGTGTAGCAGTCTGTGGGTAGGGAACTGTTACTGTTGCGTAGCAACAACTCAGTTGTTGTGGACCTACTTTTTGGTGGAAGGTACTGTCAGAAGTAAAGCATATTCACTAAGAAAACCAGGGCTTCTTTTATTTATTTAGTTTCTTTACTTTGTTGTGAAAAAAATCTGCTGTATATCAGCAACACAACGAGAGGGAGTATGTTTTCACGAATAACATCACGGCTATGATGATCTACAGAACCTGCCTTCGGCTTGTGCCCGAGACCAAAATCGTGATGTTACTTGCAATAACACACTCCCTCTCGTTCTAGCGCTGACACATAAACAGATAAATGTTGCAAGTTACTACCAACCTCTGAAAATAATTGCATGAACCACACACACATTTGTCTCCTGCTTTCTGATGATGTTCGTTTCAGTAACAGTGCTGTGGTCTTACTCCAAGTCCAGCATGGTTAACTTAATCAGGTTTTTATTATTCTCTCATAAAAGCTGAAAGGTTAAGTTTGAATGCTGACCAAGTCTCGCTTATTTAATGGGAATGATCACTGCATGATTACTCAGTGCACTGCAGCTTTCACACAGGACCACACAGGTGTGACCCGCAGCCAACTCATTTCCATAATTTGAACAGGCAGCCCAGAAAAGAGGCTTACACAGGAGCTCGTCAACACTCAAGTAACTTTTCCTATTTATGTACTAAAGTGTTGTTTCCAGAAAAGTCACTGACATAAAATATAATCCCCTGATATATTTATTAGCTACCTTCTGGTGTATTACTGTAGCTAGAAATCGCCTAGACAGCCCCTAACCCTGCGTTTATGTCTTGCATTATTACCTTTGCATGCTGGGACCGAGGTTTGAGTCTCAGTGGTGCCTTCGAACTGGGTCGGGTGTCACACGCAGACACATTTGACTGAGGGAGGAACGGCCATTCAGGGGGTTCCATTATCTCATTTCCATTATTTTGTATATTAACGTATGGGGGTGTACCGATGCAAAAACGTGTCACTGTACATCGTGGCGGTTGACAATGTCATCTAATGCAATTGCATTTTTTTAACACCAGAGGGCTCAATCATACGTCATGCCCTGCATTTAAAACACCTAATTTCTTTTAATTATAGCAGATTATTATAATTAAAGACGACTTTTTTTATACAACAAAATGAACTGTTATTCTCCAGAAATAAAAATAATGTTTTCAGTCAGTTATTTAATATATGGTTTTATATACAATTTTAAACCTCTGTTTCTAGTATTTTAGTTTAATTGCAAGACACCAACAGGTTTTTTAAACCTATTCCAGAAAATGTTCATTGTTTACAAAAATCAATTTGTGAACTCTCTATCATGAAGAGTTCTGGGCAATTAATCAAAAATGAATCAAAACCGACCTTCAGAACCATTAACCAATGTTATCTTGCCCATATTGACTAGTTAGTCTTTTTTTTTATTCTGTTAAA
>JAJAGP010005110.1:15000-37637 GCA_025084515.1 Ancistrus triradiatus
AGTGGTTTGATTTTTTTTTTTTTTTAAAGTGTATGTCTTGGTCCTCGTCATTTGCTCGGCACTGGGCGTACTTGCTTAAGCTTGTACGAGTCGAACCATGCGACTCGACTCAGCCGAAACTCGATTCACGTTCAGCACTCAGTGACTCACAATAGCTCTCACTCAGCGAAGACCTGCTCTGTGTTTTTCACGTTTTTCTTTATTTTTACATCTACAGTACTGTACTCTTAGTCAATAAGTCTCCATGGCTCCAGAAAGATTGGTTTAGAAGAGTCAGCCGAAAGCAAAACAGGAACTGAATGCTCCAGAACACAGTGATTGTTTAGCACTTTCAATCCATTAAACACTAAATTGAGATTTTTCAACACTTTATTATAAAATAAGCTTTGTGTTAATGATTTTGGCCAAATGTAGGTTGACGTAAGTGTTTTAAACTTCCTTATCATTACTTCTCATGAGATGGAATCTCCCACTACCGGAAAATGCGAATAAGAAGCCAACTTCAGCCTCGCTTCCGCTATGATACACCAAACACTCATTAACTCTTCAGTTCATGACACATTTAACTTGTGATGGATTTGGAACATATCCCCATCATAAATCAGGAGCACCTGTACAATACAACTCCATTAAAGCATATAATGCCTTATACTGGTGGATTTTCTGGGGGTCTGAAACAGATTAATTCAAATTACATTATTCCTTATAGGAGAAATTTGCATGGTACTTGTTTTCTATTCTCGACAAGTCTTCTGGAACAAATTAATGACAAGAACCGTGGTACCACTGTATATAAGATCAATGTAAAAATTAAGTTCTTAAGAGTCCTTGTGTCTCAAAAATTTCCAGCCACCTGCTGCTTTGATTATGGCCTTAGAACACACAATTATGGCGACGAAACTGAACGTTGTAGTGCCCCTAGCTAAAAAACGTGAGCAAGCAGGAAAATATTATTACTCCAGGCTAAAATTGCATTTGACAGATGTGACTGCTGCAGTGACACATTTTTGCTACGTGTATAAAATTCTCGATTGACTGGCGAGTCCATTTGTACGATCTATTGATAGATTGTGCCATGGTTTACCACGTCTCGTGCCAAATTTGCTTGGGAGGATCCGTGATGGGTTGAAGCTGTGAGTTGAAACAGAGTACCACAGTCTACGCCGGGAGAGCTGCACAATGACGATGAAGCTCTCCGAACCCGTGTTGACACAACAGCTACACTCCTGAGGTGAGGCTGAGTCAACTGCGACTTGCCAAAAAGGATCTAGGACTATGGCACAGTCAGGGACGCAACTCCCGTCTCAGAGCTCAGGAGTGCACTTCAGATTCTTCGTTGCGTCACCAGCCACACAGTAATGCACAAAAAGCAAATATTATAGCCTTCTGCCTTGAAAGCACTTGTACAGTCTGGGGGCAAAAAGGGCAGGCGCTCCAGGCCTCTGGAGTCTAGCTGGGCACATGCCTGAGCGTAAGAATGCAGGGGATGAAAGGATGGGATGCATTATGAAGGGGGGGCTCCAGAACAGATGAAAAGAAAGCAGCTGTGTTTTGACAACAAGGTATTCGAGATGACTCGAGAGCGCAGTGCATTTGGGATGCGTGTGGCAGGACGGAAAACCCATACACACAAAACAGGAAGCGTCAATACTGACAGCCAGAGGACTTCAGGCTGGACATGACCATGCAAGCCACCAGCATGACACTGTTTATGACCTGCAACATTAAACTCCCTCCCAATCAATAGGAGTAAGTGCTAAGCAATATGCCATTCATCAAGCCAAACACTACAACACAGAACTGATATGAACACATCCACCAACAGTCTGGACATACAAGACCAGCGCATAAATACAACAACCCCAGTCTCTCCCAAAGCTAATCATTCACAAAACAATAACAGATCCCTTATCGCCTCCCAAGCATATCAGTGACAGCACTTACTGTGCAGGTGCTCGGAGGCATAGTAGTACACATCCTCATAGCCCTCGTGATAATCCTCCTCAGGCCGGTACTTTTTGCCCTTGCGTCTCCGGGACCTACGGATCTGCCTAACAAAACCGAAGAAGCGCTCCATTCCCGAGGTGGTATGATCCCACCGATCCAGACAGAGCAGCGGCGTTGCACGTGTCTATGTGCACTTTGCTTCACAAAGAGCAACGAGATTCCCGGAGATGCAGAACAAGAGGGGTAGGGAACGGTGAGAGGGAGCAGGAGGAGGAGGGGAACGATAGCTTTCAGTCCTCAGGGGAGGAGGGGACGGGTCAAATATCAGCTCTCAAACACCCCTGCAGATCTGATCATCTTTTTCCTGAAGAACAGCAGCAGTGCAGCTCAGTCCTCAGCCCAGGCTTCAGCGCTCGCTCTCAGCTGAGCAGACCGTAGTATGTGGACAAGTGCCAGAGACTCTGTGCGCATTGTGGAGAGAGGGAGGGTGGAGTAAAACACGCTTCCATCTACACACACTATCTCGCTCCTCACCCGTCCTCCTGTGAGGGAGGAGACCAAGACAAAGAGGTAAAGTTCAAAGGAACTGGCAGACGAGTCAGGAATCCCGTGGCTACATTTCTACTGTGACCGTGCTGGTGTCCACGCCTCCCTGCTCCTTCACCCTCTGCCCATTCCAAAGCAAAAAAAGATGAACATTTTGGATGTAGGGTTTGGGGCATACATAATCGTGTAGGTGATAACATTTAAGAGAAACAGAAATCAAAGCTTTTACCTTCGATTCAATAACAATAACGTTTCTCAAACTTTTTTATAGTGCTGCTTTCTCTTTTCAGTTATAATGGTTAGTTTTTGAAGCCTACTATCTATTGGACTCCAAAGCGACTTACAACTGATACAGTCTTACAATCCAAGCAATTGTGGGTTAAGGGTCTTGCTCAAGGACCCAACAGTGGCAGCTTGGCAGAGGTGGGATTTGAACCCTGGGCCTTTTGGTCAATAGTCCAGTACCTTAACCGCTAGGCTACCACAGTCCCACAATGTATGTAACATTCATTTTGGGTGTTGTGCTGGGTAGGAGATGTGAGTGAACTCTAATAAGGTCAACCACAACCATTAATCCTGCAAGATGTAATCGGCAGAGTTTGATTAACCCACTGTTATTCAGTGTTTGGAGAACATTTCTTCTGCCTTGTCGTCTTTCTGCCATCTTCTCCTCTGCTTAAGAGAACTCCTAAGCCTCCTAAAAGTCCTCCTCTCTACGCCTAACAGTTTTACACATTAGGAGCTCTTTTGGGGGTTAAGATGCTTTATGAATAACTTTTATCTTTACTAGGATCTACTCCCAACTTTGAGAGGGAAATGCCCACCATTCTAAGATTCTTTAGTCTTAGCATTGTCCATAATGCACCAAAAGAAAAAACACCAATTCATAGTTCTAGTCAAAAAAAGCTTTTCTTTCATATTTCCAGAATTATCAGATTTTATTAAACTAAATATATAATACTAACATAAAAACTCAAGTCCACGAGTAGTAATGTTTCAAAATGTCTTCTTTTTTTGTATAGTTTAAATGATTTTTTCAATTATGGGTTTTATCATGAGCTTAAAAAGACCTCACGGGGTACTTTATTAAGTACACCCCCTTGGATTCTACACTTATTGGGCATTTTATCAGCTCCACTTACCACATGGATGCAGTCTATTGTAGTACTACAGTTACAGACTGTAGTCCATCTGTTTCTCTACATACTTTGTTAGTTCCCTTTACTCTGTCTTCTAAAGGTCAGAACTACCACAGGACCAGCACAGATCAGGTCCTATTTGGGTGGTGGATCACTACAGCCGCACTGAAGTCGTGGTGTGTTAGTGTGTGGCACTGATACAAGTGGACCAGACCCAACAGTTCTGTTGAAGTGGCACCTCAGTGTCACTACTGGACTGAAAGTAGTCTTCCTACAAAAATGTCCTGCCACCATCATCCTGCTGGCACTGATGAAGGATTAGAGGAAGGACTAAAACAAACTGTTGAAGAACAGATGAGCTACTGTCTCTGACTTTACATCTGCAAGGTGAAGCAATATGGTAGATGTTTATAATAGAGTACAGTGGGTGAACAGTGTTTAAAAATCCAGCAGCAACTCCAATGATCCACCACACAAATAGTACCTGATCAACAAATGAAAGGGGACTAACAAAGTATGTAGAGAAACAGATGGACTACACTCTGTGATTGTAGAACTACAAAGTGCTTGTGGAACTGATACAATGGCCAATGTGTAGAAACAAGAAGGTGTGCTTAATAAAGAGGCCGGTGAGTGTATATCATGTTCGATTGGTTATGTATCAACATTGGATTTTACAACATTTGGTTTTGTTGGTTTATTGGGCACACTACAAAATTATGGATGTCCTGGGACAGAACCTATAACTTTCATTGCCTGTTGGGATGTTTCAGGCCTACCCTTCCCACTAGCAAACATCCCTTTAGTCCTCCAAACAAACTAAAGTCTGCATGAAAGTATGTGAACACATGCAGTGTCACATGGCAAATGTATTATGATACATTTTAGGAACAATCCTCCATTGTCTACATCATCAGGTTTATTTTTACTGGTACGAAACCCCTGTGCTGCTTTCAGTCGTTTGGTATGTCTTCAATTCAACCTTAGATCCATGATTTGCTTTTCATCTAGATCTATAGAACTGTCACTGCAGCTGTTCGGTTGATATTCCAGAAATGTGGGTTTAAATAGGCTCTACAGAAGAGAAAACAAACACGGGCGCCGTGCAGTCCCCGAACGAGGCAACCCCAGCATGCAAATGTGGGCTGGTACTATTCAAAACACATGGAGTACACTCGAGCAAGCGCTCTCCAGCAAGCTGGTGGCATGTCCTAGCATGAGTGGCTGTGATTACTTGCCGTGATTCATTGTTTCCTGTAATGTGTGCTTGTTTATTATATTCCAACACCCCCAACATCCTGTGGCCTGCTACATTACAGTCACAGAGCTTGGATGATAGAAATTCACAAGGTATGAGGTCAGAAAATTATAGAGTGAAACCCAGTGTGAGCTTTATGAGAAATGGGCACATTATGTTTTTCATTTTAGACCTACTGTCTTCAGCGTATTTTCTAATATGATATCATACTTAATATGTCAAACACGGGATATTACAGTATCAGAGATTCCTTGTGTGTCAGGCTGCTTGTGTGTTCTGCTCTTGGTTCTTTGTTCTGTCAAAACCAAACTCCCAGCCCTTCATTGAGATGTCTGCCACGAGTGCCTATGCCATTCAGAGCCCAGCTGGTGCAAATGGGTGAACCAGAACATTGGGTGTTAATTGGCCTGATTTTCACTGGTGCAAATATGGATAATTAACACTTGAGGCTGTGGCTCAGTAATGCTGTTAATCCTGGAGCCTGAGTCCGGGTGAGGCTTGTGCTGGATATCAGGCCAGGGTTTCTGCTACTGGGTGGCGCACTAATCCTTGCATGCTTGGTGTATTGGGCAGCACAAACATTTTTAACACCCCCCTCATCCAGCCACTCTGCCATCTCTGTCTCCTGTGTCAGACAGTAGCAATCGCAATGTCAACAAAGCTTGAAATCACAGCTCATTTTTCTTCACATCAGAGTGGAACAAGCAGCTCAGCATTTTTTTTTTCAATAATATCGAGTGGGGGAGAATTATGACATATTTTTGGCTCATTATTTTTACCCACTGGCACGTTCAAGGTGACAACATGACAAGACACACTGCCTAGCTTTTTATACTTTCGCCAGGTCTTTCAGTATCAAGGCACCAAAGCTTTGAAATTCACATTATGGGCCACTGTGAAATCTCTTCTATCCCACAACTTACATCTACAGTCTAACCTAATTTTCTCGCAAATCTCATCTGGCGAGCACCTATGATGAGTGGACAGATTTCCTTCCATGCACTTTTTACCTCGAAAAGCCGCCACCAACCTCGCCAAGCTTACAATGAGACAAATGTCCTGCCTGTAATGAAATTCTACTCCACTAGGCCGGCAAGTTTCAGACCGTCGATAGGTGGCACTTTAATCCTACTTTAAACATTCAACGCCGGATGATGTACAGCCCCTGTCTCTTATCAAAGACATTATGTAAGTAGCAGACTGGTCACTGGGTTAAATATGAATGGGACTTTAGTATAGAAGCCCCGTCCCGCCATTAGAAGGAACCAATCGGCATATTAGTAAATGTGTCGCAGAGGGGGGCGGAAAGTCTTGGCCCCTCTATAGTGGCGGGATACGCATGCGCAGTAGAAACATAGCAGAATAATCTTTAAACATCGTATTTTGCCGTGTTATTTGAACCCAACAACGCAAGTAAGTTATATAATTTTTGTCAGATTATACCAGTGATTCTATATATGCACTTTTAACCTTAATTTCTTCTTCGGTTTTTGGATATATAGGTCTTTCCCCTGTTCAAAGGACATTTACATTTACAGCATTTAGCAGACCCGCCCTTATCCAGAGCGACTTTACAATTGATACGTCTTAACAATCACAGACATTGTGGGTTTAAGGGTCTTGCTCAAGGACCCAACAGTGGCAAGCTTTGGCAGATTGGTGGGATTTGAACCCTTGACCTTTCTGGTCAGAGTCCCAGTATCTCTAACCCCACAGGCGCACCACAGTCCCAAAGAGATAGGAGTTTTGTCTTGGTCGGAAATAATTGCCGACAAACGTAAATCACAAACTATTTCTCAAATTTGTGCAAATGAATAGAAATTGTACCTGTATGTACATGTTTATGTACATTGTAAATGTGATTGTACGATCACGCGGGCTGCTCAGTAAAACACATTATGTCAGCATCAGGTATGAATGTCACTTTGTTTATATTTTTTTGTGAGCTCCTTAAGTCGCCAAACTCGCCTCTCGCCAAAAATAGCCATGACAACAGACGTGGACAAGATAAGTTTAGGCTATGCTCACTCATCTTTAGCTAACCATTAGAATACCTTCATAATTCCTTTTGTCATCTCCCAGTGCACCCTTATACCAATGCTTTTTAGCCATTACAGCAGAGGAACAAAACTTTAACAAAAAATGAATTAGAAAATAAGGAGGCATCAGTATGACTATATTCTTTAGATAAACTGGGCTGTGTAGGTTTACTCATGGGCAGGTGCACAGCAGTACCCGAGTAAATACTAAATAGTGGCAGAGTTATGGCACAACTTGACCTAGAACCATGTGGTCAGAGTAAGAACAGAGTTAGAGAAATAACCCAAATTTCACTCAGTGCGAGTTTAGACGTAGATTAGGCTGGAGATTGTGTTAGATAAACCCCTAAAGTAGGACATGTCTGAACCCCTTGAGCTTCCTACAAGCTCAATCTTTCCCTCACTGTTTCTTTTTACCCCTCCTTTTCCCTGTATATAAATTCTCACTGCACCTCTCTCCCCAAGCTCCAACCCAAAATATAACTGAGCACCTTGTGTTCCTGCTTTCAAGGTGTGCTGTGAAATTTGGAGTTACACTCAGCCATTTACCACAGTGGCACGAACAGACTCTCAAAGACTCAGTACTGAAGCAGACTAAGGCAGGGAGAAAGTTCAAAGCTCTAACTTCCTGTCTCAGCAGGAACCCCCAATGGCTGCTCAGGTGTAAGAGCTAATTTGCGTTACTGCAATACTCCTACCAGTGAATACAAGATGTGCAGTCAAAATCAAGTATCAGAAATTGCATATTCATTCCGCAGTATCTTTGTGCATGTGTATTATATATACTGCTCAAAACAATAAAGGGAACACTTAAACAGAACAATATAACTCCAAGTGTTCCCTTTATTTTTTTGAGCAGTATAAATACACACACACACACACACACACACACACACACACACACACACACACACACACACACACACCTAAAAAATAAAATAATGCACTGATTATCTGATTATAAACTTGGCTTGACAAGAGGGAGTAAACTGCTTCCTCAGCTGCCCTATAAAAGGCTCTCACAAGCTACCTTTGGGTAGTGTACCTCTTGGTGACAGATCATTCATTGATCTCATTTTGACATATTGCCTGCCATCTACAGTGGTGCTTGAAAGTTTGTGAACCCTTTAGAATTGTCTATATTTCTGCATAAATATGACCTAAAACATCATCAGATTCCAGTCCTAAAAGTAGATAAAGAGAACCCAGTTAAACAAATGAGACAAAAATATTATACTTTGACTTGTCCGGACCTAATCACAATCTCCTCACCTTGAGAACGACTGTTTTTGATGACCGGTGACGGCCGACCTACTGTGGGCTACAGTTGTGAATCACGCCTTGTTGAGGGACCCTTGTATCCCAGGCACCTCCTCCTTGCCGATCCCTCATTTCCGTCACATTTTCCTTGTAATTAATTTTCCCCCACACCCTTTAGAATTGATCTATATTTTGCATTAAATCTGACCTAAAAACATTCATCAGATTCAGTCCTGAAAGTAGATAAAGAGAACCAAGTTAAACAATCTAGAGACAAAAATATTATACTTTGTCATTTATTTATTGAGGAAACCTCTGATTCCAATATTACATATTAGTGTGAGTGGCAATCAGTATGTGACATCCTTTGCAGTCAGTATTGTGTGTGACCCCCCGTCAGCAGCAATAACTGCCAAGCTAAACGTTCCTGTTAGCTGTTGATCAGTCCCTGCACACCGGCTCTCTTGGAGGAATTTTAGCCCATTTCCTCCGTACAGAACAGCTTCAGCTCTGGGATGTTGGTGGTTTCCTCACATTAGCTGCTCACTTCAGGTCCTTCCACAACATTTACATGGGATGAAGGTCAGGACTTTGACTTGGCCATTCCAAAAACATGAACTTTATTCTTCTTTAACCATTCTTGGGTAGAACGGCTTGTGTGCTTCAGGGGCGTGTTGTCTTGCTGCCATGGACCCACCTTCTCTGAGATTCAGGTACATGGACAGAGTCCTGATATTTTCCTTTAGAATTACTGATTTTATAATTCAGACATTCATTGTTCCATCAGTGATTGGCAGGCTGTCCTGGCCCAGATTTGCAGCAAAACAGACCCAAAAACAATGATACTGACCACCACCATGTTTCACATACGGGAGAAGGTTCTTATGCTGGAATGCAGTGTTTTCCTTTCTCCAACATAACCGCTTTTCTTTAAAACCAAAAAGTTCTAGTTGGTCTCATCCGTCCACAAAAATTCTTCCAATAGCCTACTGGCTCTGTTTTGTCCACGTGTGGTCTTTAAACAAACGACAGAAGCAATCGAAGCAAATGTTCTTTTTGGAGAGCAGTGGCTTTTCTCCTTGCAATCCTGCAATGCACACCATTGTTGTTCAGTTTTCTTCTGGGATGGTGGGACTTAATGAACATTAACATTAGCCAATGTGAGAGAGTCCTTCAGTTACTATAGAAAGTTATTAAAATGGGTCCTTTGTGACCTCACCAAATATTACTCGCCTTGCTCTTGGAGTGATCTTTGTTGGTCGACCACTCCTGGGGTGGGTAAAACAATGGTCATTTCCTTCCATTTGTAACACAATCTGTCTGACTGTGGATTGGTGGAGTCCAAACTATTTAGAGATGGTTTTGTAACCTTTTCCCAACCTGATGAGCATCAACAACTCTTTCTGAGGTCCTCAGAAATCTCCTTTGTCCGTGCCATGATACACTTCCACAAAAAACATGTGTTGTGAAAGAGAGATTTTGATTCCTTCTTTACAACAACAGGGGGTGACCCACTCCACACCTGATTGATGGGGGGCATCCAATTGATTGAAAAAACACCTGAGCTAATTTCACCTTCCAAAGTAACTGCTAGTCCAAAGGTTCACATACTTTTACCACTCACTTAATATGTAATATTGGATCATTTCCCTCAATATATAAATGACCCAAGTATTAATATTTTTGTCTCATTTGTTTAACTGGGTTCTCTTTATTTATGTTTAGGACTTGGTGTGAAAATATTGATGATTTTTTTTACCTCATATTTATGCATTTAAATATAGAAAATTCTAAAGGAGTTCACAAACTTTCAGGCACCACTGTAGGGTGTTGGTGAACCGTAAACTGTTAAGAAGGTGTTGGGAGCCAGCAGTGATTCTGTGAGGGCATCCCATACAGAGAAACAGGCTCCAGACAGCTCAGGGACAGACCAACAGTAGAGAGGATCGTTTGATCTGCGAACAAGCACAAGCAGCCACCACAATCAACGTACAATCATCCAGACACCATTACATCCGTCCAGGGCACCTTCAATACACACCCCTTGCTCTGGCCAGACCATTTTGTGACGGTGCCCCATTACATATCCTGCCACAGTCTCTATTTGCATGGTGTTGTTGTGTGAAATAGAAACCTGGACTGCTATGGATGGGAAACCAAATGGTCCTTTAAATGGCGAATCAAGGTTTGTTTGGGAACTGACCAATAGATGGGGTTTGAGTTGAGGCATTGTGGTTGAGCATTCAATACTACCTTTACGATGGATTGATACCACCTGCTGATTGTGATGATCTGGGGAGCCATTGCATAAACTTCGTCCCCCTAGTAGTGAACAAAGTGACAAGCAAACTCACCATATGTGCAGGACATCCCTGCCGACCATCTTTCATCAGGATCACTGCTGCCCAAGCACCGCAATGGTTTTTCCCAGCGAATGAAGCAACCTTCAATCCTTGCCTTTACGGAATGGAGCAGATAACACTTTGCTGAGAACTGATGATCTGGGGAGCCATTGCATACACCATTCGTACCCCTAGCAGTGATACAAGGGAACCAAGCAACTCAAAACCATATGTGCAGGAACATTGCCTGCGACCATCTTTAATCAGGATACTGCTTGCCCAATCACAGCAAGGCGTTACCAGGAAGGTCTCCACCAGATTGCAACAATTCCTGATTGAGTAGTGAATTCAATATGGAGTGAGATAGGATGGCATTTTACCCCAGTCTAATACATGAAAAGAAAAGAAAAAAAAGACAAAAACCTTGGAACAGTTGCTTCTAGTCACTCATGAATTCCACTGCCTGACACACTACAGACACCAACCAAGGACAAATTGGTTAAAGTATCAACATGGCAGAATAGTACTCGACAGTGTTAGAATGAGACAAGCTGTAGGTTTTTTAAAAAAAAAAAAAAATAATAATACTACTACATTTCTTAGCAACATGAATCAAACCTAAATAAGGTTATACTATTTGCATAACTCTTTTTTCTGAGGCATTTCTAAAGCTTGCTAAACTCAAAGTTCAGATTTCCAAACAAATTAATTAATTTTTTAAAAAGCATGCGAGTAGAACAACTCCATTTATGAGTCATCTGTCAGTCTGACTGATGCTTGCAAAAGGGAAGCAGGGGATCTTTTGTTCCCCGTTGCATAAATGAGCACAGCAGACCTATGAAATCCCACTCCTTTGAATGTGTTACATTTTTTTCCACCGAAAAAACAGCGCAGTTTCCACACAGCAAGAAAGGATCTACACATCTCTGCCTGATGTCAAGTTTGATTGATGTTTGCATTCTTTTCAGTTTAGCTGTTATTACGCTGCTGCTGATGTCTGTTTATTACAAGGAATGGAGGTCTTGCTGAACAGAGGTCTGTTTGAACCTGAACACAAGTAATGGAGGGGTTTGCATCAACCTCTTAAACAGCTACATTCCAAGGGCTCTACACTGGTGCTGTCATTAGTTCAGTGAGAGGGAAAAGGCCACTAATCCCAAAGTAAATCCCTTCCTCCAGTGGAGCTCCATCACGGCATCGGAGTTGGAGATGAACTCGAGACAGGAGTGGTTTCGGTGTGTACTCTGAAGTGACGAGACTGGGGGAAACCAAACAAATACTTTGGAAGGATGTTATTGACAGAACTGGGTTTTGGTTTCTTACAGAACAAGCAAACAAAAACAAGGCCTACAAACATTCAATTGTCCAATATTGTTTGCTTTGGAGAGTATAAAACCCTACATATAGTCTATTCGGTACTAGAGCCAGTGCTGGAAACTCTTTAAAGACTCTTCCCATGGGTCTATGACACAAACCATTAGTTATTCAGGGGAAGGGACAATGGTGAATCCTCACGCTACTAGACCACTGACCAAAGCACTATGGGTTCAAATCTCAGCATCACAAAGCTGTAAAAAGTTAATACAACTATTCCTTGGTTCTTGACCACCTTGGAACTCATTGAAGTCAGTTCTAAATGCATTTTGACCAGAAATGTGTTATAATTGACTTATCATAAATCTGTCTCGGGTCTTGTCGGTTGCTCGGTACTCAGCGCACTAGCTTAAACTTGTAAGAGTCGAGCCACACAACTCTATTCAGTACACAGTGATTCAGATTCACAAAAGCTCTCGCTCAGAGAAGATCTGCTCCGTGTTTATCGTGTTTTTCTTTATTTTCACATCTAGAGTACTGTATTCTAAGTGCAAAATCTCTAAAAAGGTCCTAAAAAAAAGGTTAGTTTATAAGCGCCAACCGAAAGGAAACTGAAAGCAAAACAGGAATTGAATGCTCCAGAACACAGGCTGAAGTTAGTTAATCAAAAGAGTAAAGTGTTTTAATCCATTACTTTTAATCCATTACTCACTAAACTACTTGAGATTTTCAACACTTTAGTACAAAAGCTTTTTGTTAATGATTTTGGCCATCTGTAGGTTAATGTAAGTGTTTTAAACATGAACTTATTAGTCATTGCTTATCATGAGGCGGAACCTTCATCTACTATTTTTAGAAACGCTTGGTGCAGTAGGACATTTCCAAATGATCTACTAGTGTTCTTTAAGCTCTCAGAACTACAGTGACTTGTTAATGGTTAAAAAAAAGACACTGTATGGACACAAGTGTATGGACACTCCTAACTACTGATCTCTGTTATTCCACACTCACTGCTAGCAGGTTCATAATATAAAGCATAAGAACCTGGAATCTCCACAGACAAACAGTGGCACTGGAATTGCTGCACTGAACACTTCACTGACTCTCAATAGGACACTTTAATAGGTTTTCATCTCCTCAACAAGTCTGTTCTTTGTACCCTGCCCTACTAAAAGTCCATAAAGAAATGTTTTGAGAAGTTTAATGAAAGACATGACTGGATTCCACAGAGTCCTGACCTTAACTCAATCAGACACATTTGAAATGAGTTGCCAGCTGCGAGTCAGGGCACATTGTCCTGCATCAGTGCCTGACCTCATGGTCAGGTTCTAAAGGCTTCTCAGAAAATGAAGGCTGATGTAGCAACAATACTAATGCCCATGTTATTGGATGTCCATACACTTGCCTATATATGCAGGGTTGTACAGTTCGAGACATTTGCGCCTTCTTCTAAAGAAATGTGAATGGAATATTTATTTAGGAGCACTTGAGCGAGCCGAGATTTTGCCAGCACTTTTAAAGTGTAGTCATCGAGTCTGTCTCAATATCTAGTGAGTGCCCTTGCTGCCTACTTCCTATGTAGGGCGCACTCTACGTAAAGCTTTCTAACCGACAATAGAACCTCAGGGCTGGTTAATGAGAAGCCAGAGAAGAGTCACCAGGTCATTTTGCTGGGGCTCAAGCAATATTTTGAGTTTAGTCCCAGATATACTTTAACATTACCCCAACATTATATCTAATATTTAACAATAAAGCCTTTATATTAATTTTAACATATCAGTCAAAATCAGTGAAGGTCTCGCTGATTTGTGTGTCCATGTTTGTGATACCCTTAAGGTCAGACAACTAAGGAGGCTTGTGGTCAATTCTAGCTGTGAAAGTCTAGTATTCCTTAGTCGAGAGACTATACTGGGCCTCTGGAAGTGTGGAGCTTGGCATGGTGGTTGAGGACAGGCGCTGTCTAATCTCTTCAGTCAGCTGGAGCCACAGGCACATCAGCAGTCATGCACTCAGACTCGTAGAGAATGAGAAGCACTCCAGGGCTAAGTAACACTAACAAGGACCTTTATTGGTGGAAAGGGCAACTCAGTGGGTGACTTCACTTTAGTTGGGACAAACAAAACATGGCACTAACATTTTCAGTTTTTTTGCAAGTGTCAAAAACAAAAGCTATAATATGAGATGATTTTGTTTGGTCATGTTCCAGACATTCAGAAAGAATAAAGTGCAGATGGGATGTGGAGAAAAAAAGAGGAGTGGTAGGAACCGACAGGTTGGACAAATCACATACAAATCGGAGAACAAATGAACTGAAACTAGAAAAGGCTTCAAATTCAAATTGTTGCTTTATGCAGCACTCGTGTTCGCACTTTGCCACTGCATGGTGGTGATGGTGTTTATAGCAATTTCTTTTCAGATTCAGGCAGAGCCATGCTCACATGGAAATCGAGACCACGAACATATCTAATGAAATTTCAGTGGGTGGCATGAGATCTGATGATAACGGCAGCTCAGATAAACTGACAGGCAGAGCAAATCAGAATCACAACAACCAAGGCACAACTTAGCCAGCAAACTGAAGTGGTGTGTCATCCAAAATCCTCCTACCACCCCCTGATTCTCATCAACTCCATGCAAAATCTCTCACAGAGACGAAACCATACTGATCAGATTGGCCCACATATCAGGAACCTTGACATAGGTTAAGTCAGTGGTTCCCAAACTGGGAGGAAGCTATTTGCGGAATGTGGCAAGGCAGAGGTAATTTTGAGAGAATATGTTGAAAACAGTGAATGCTGCTACACAGTAGAACTTTAAGATGCATATTGTATGTCACTTGTAATAGCTCCACTGTAAAGCTAATTTGGTTCGTCGGGGTTCAGAAATAACGATTGAACTCAATTAATTTGAATATGTAACCCTCTTCATGCAACAAATGGTCTTATCCATTTGCTCGTCCAATCAAACAAACCACTGATATTATCTGTTGATAAATGACATCATATAGCCAGACGGGCAGGAACCACGACAGACAAAAGTGGACCACTGGACCTGTGCACATGTTGGACGTGAAGCTGACCTAGTTCAAGCTGACCAAGTTAGTCACACCGGCATATCACATGGTTAACAGAGAAAGAGCTTTCGCAGACTATCCATTATACATGCAATTATCCTTATCCTTATATGTGCAAATGATAACGATAACTTTAAATGAATGTATTTTTAATAAAACAGATTCAATGCACTGGTAGAAATTTGAGCAGTTTTAAGAGCGTTATTGAAATCATTAGGTTTACCATGGTGATTCAGTTTTATGGGAATCTTACATGAATGTATGGGAATTTATGGGAATCCTGAAACTGTACACGTGCTTAAAGAATAAATAACCTTAATTAAATATATTAGCTTATGTGTGCTTTAATTTTCAAAATACAAAGATATGGTTATAGGATATAAGATATGGCAGTAAAATTTCTGGTTACTTGCCTGACTGGGCAAGTTTGGAAAGAAAAGGCGCGTTGAACTTTGGTTTATTCAGTAAGAAGATGCAGTTTTGTACGAGTTAGTGTTAATTCTGGCAGAGTTTGGAAGCAAAAGACATGCAAGTGCGTGTGGGGGGAGGGAAATATTCTTATTTACAAAAGGGGGTCATGGCCGAAAAAGTTTGGGAACCACTGGATTAAGTTGTGGTTTGCTTCAAGCAAGAGTACACAGGTCTTAAACAGTCGAACAGGGGAAACAAAACATCAGGTAACTCCACTTAAATCAATGATCATTCCAACAGAGAATACATATGTGGTTAGCAATTGTTTAAATAACAAGCCTATTCTTCTCCTAAAAGTCTAGCGGGTAAGGTACTGGACTATGGACCAGAAGGTCCAGTGATCAAATCCCACCTCTGCCAAGCTTCCACTGTTGGGTCCTTGAGCAAGACCCTTAAACCACAATTGCTTGGATTGTAAGACTGTACCAATTGTAAGTCGCTCTGGATAAGGGCGTCTGCTAAATGCTGTAAATGTAAATACTACAGTCATACGAAATGCCAATTAAGTACATATTAAAATAATGTTTGAAATGTCTAAATCTGTGCACGGAAAATAAAACACTTCCATAAAAACATTTTTTTCTTTTGATGAGTAACAGTAATGAGAACCCCATTATGGTAATATGAATGAAATAGATTTTTTACTAAAAACGAATACTGCATTAACAGACTGTGCATTCCTTTTTAGACCAGACTAATGCATTCATGAATGACTATGAGTTGTGAATGAATGAATGACGTTCTATGAATTCTATTAAATATTTATAATTAATTTCATTACAGGTTCACCCAAAAAACAAAAAAACAGGACCTAAATAATGCCATATATTCCCATTTCCTAGAAGAGAGTTGGGAGTTGTCTTCAGCAAACTAAGCAAGGTGACAAAATACAGACCAGCCTCACGGTCCATGTTCTAAGATTTAATCTTCACTCACGTGGATGTGGCTTAGCTTTGAAAAGACAGGTGTTGACGGCAATCTGCAAACTATGTTGGAAATTGCTTGCATTAAAAACAGCTCGACAGCTAACTTAATTCTCCATCTGTGAACTACAATAAACGCAGAACATGACAATTATGACAAACCTGCCCACAACAGGCTTAAACCAGCAAAGGTACCAGCACAAAAACACACTCAGCAAACCTTAGTGGAATCATTCTGCAAAAAAAGTGTCTTATCCCAAGAAAAACAACAGATGGCAAGACATGAGACACTGCGCCAATTGAGAGGGTCCAGAGAGACGGGTTCAAACAACTTCTGAATATTTTAGACCCAATATATACACTGCCAAATTACTGTCTAATTATCGTTATCGACAAAATCCCAGAAAAGTCCAATATACATTTTTTTCAATGTCGTCCACCCTTAGCATTTAGCACTCTGACATTTATCTAACATAAGCAGATATAAGCAGATATTAGGTGCTTTGTCATGGATGCATGTTGTGAACTGGCTAAAATGAACTAACTAAAGAATAAAATGCTTTTTGTTAAACTTGGGCTATCAGTGCTAGAGTCCTGCTGCATGTTTGACCATTTCCAAGGTTTAACCAGTCAAACTCAAATATTTACAGAAAATTGCTAAAACAAACCTGTACATTTGATGATTTTCTTCCAGGTTACTCCAATTCTTTTTCACCTTAGAGCCTAAAAGGCTTTGATGATATTTGATGGCTAGTCCAGCAATACAAAGAGTTTCTTAAATACTTACTCTACCGTCTAAACAAACAGGCAAACATTGCTCTGAACAAAAAAAGGAAAGGATAACAAAGTGGGAAACCATTAGAGACATGAATAGAGGTGCACTAAAGAATGCTATAGTGTGACAGCGAAGTAAATTAGAGCACTATACATCAATCATATGATCAGGACCGGCACATACACTTACAAATGCCATTTAGAGCTTGTTACAAATAAGCAGTGGGAAGACATACACACAAACACTAGTAACTTGCACAAAAAGTCTCTAAACACATCAACCGAGTCAGACTGATTTTAATTCCTATTATAATTTATTATAATTGTTATGACCTTGCTCGTTAAGCAAATGGTCGTTGATCTTATGGTCATTAAATGGAGCAAACCTGTATATATACACAGTCTGACCTCATTATCTCCACCCCGGTTATATAATTACGTTATTAATGAAGTTCTACATTACGTCATAGTAATTAAGTTGTATCATTTTTGTCGGATTATACCAGCGATTCTAAATAAGCATTTTAAATGTTCATTTCTCTTTCAGTTTTGGATATACAGGTCTCTCCCCAATCAAGAGATAGGAATCTGGTCTTGTATGGCTGGAAATAACTGCCCGGTGGCGTTACCAAGATGGCAGCGGAGTGAAAAGACTTCTCTTATAATGACTTTGCTGTTATACATCGCAGACTGGACTTCATGCGCTTTCACTCGGGCTGCTCAGTAAAAGACTGTCAGCATCAGGTATGAATGTCACCATTTATTGTAACCTCGTTAAGTCGCCAAACTCGCCACACTCCAAAAATAGCCATAAAACAGATGCGGATGAGATAACGAGTTTAGAATGTATATTTATGATCTGTTGATCGACAAACGCGTCAGTGTACCGCAAATTCACAGGCTTCTTTTTGTTGCCGGTCTGTCCATTGGGAGGAGCCTCTGAGTAGAGCTGCTGCTCCTCTGTACCATAGGGACCCAGGTGAGGTGGTTCAGGACTCCTGCAAGGACTTCTCTGGTTGGTTCCCACTAGAGCTGTTCCAGACATGTCCCTCTGGACAGAGACCCCCTGAGGACCTGATTGAGAGATTATACATCTCAGTTGTCTTGACAACATATGGGGATTCCCAGGAGAAGCTGGAATCTGTGGACGGGGATGGAAAATTACAGGTTGCCTTTCTCAGCACGTTGCCACCACGAACCTTACCAGGAAAAGCAATTGGAGTGTGAAGATAAGTTCTTGAAAGTTTTTTAATCTTGGAGTGCAAGGAACCTGCTGCAAAAGCTGTCAGTAGAGCATTTTAAACTTGTAGAAAAATAATACGAGTTACCACAACATTGTGGAAGGTATGCTAGATATGATGAAAGTACAGTATTTTGCATATTGTCCTTATAACTGTGTTAGGTACAATGCTGACAGTATATGCATGATCACTCATGGTTTCCCATTTGCAAAATGAAAAGACACCAAGATTTAGAAAGACCTATGCAATAGGCACACTCAGATGCAAGAAACAGTGCATTTCTTAGTACTATTTATGCGTGGTTCTTGTTATTTTGAAAGTTGTTTGATCATGCCAAGTGCATTTAAAACCGGCATGGCTGACCTTCATTCCAGTTTCACCGACAAGCTCCAGACTGGCCTACCAGAAACACCAATAATATGAGAGGAACCCCAAATAATATCATATTATTGTATAGTATATTGTGAATGACTATAATTCTTCAAGTAAGTTGCCAACCATCGCACTGAAAACATTCACTGTAATATCTCTAGGAGAGCGCAACAAAACACCAGATTAAGTTTCCACCTAATTGTGTGATATAATGCATGTAATCACAATGGTTCCAATCTATGTTTTACATGCACAGAGCATAACAATGCCGTAACTCCAGATGTTTTTACATATAGTTATTTTTTAATGGACCAAACTCAGGTCTATCAAAGTTAACCTGAAACTGAACCAACTGCAACTGACTTCAGATGTTTTTTTCTTCTTCATATGGTAGGCCAACTTTAAAAGGGTCTCTGTTCACGTTATTGTCCTCTTTACTACTAATGACACATCAGAGCATTTGTTCACACCACAGCTTCTTTCGAGGTTAGACCCCCGCTGTGCAACAGTGAATTATGGGTAGCGTATTCTAGATACTTCATAAACTTGTTATCCTGCTGTTGTGTGGTTTTGCTAAATGTTTATGAAGTAAATGAAAAGCAAGTGAAATGCCAAAATGGTTAGAAAAAAAAGAGAAGAGCACGGAGGAGGAATGATATTCATCATAATCATTTGCATATCAAAACGTTCCATGAAACACATTTTACGAAGACACTTCAGAAAGAAATCTAGAATACCACTGCATTGAAAGAGCAGAGTTTTATCAGAACAGAAAAGTAAAAGATTATATCTTATTTCTTATGAAAATAAAGGTCTGTGTTCATGGCAATGAAAACCAACTATGCACAGAGTCCAACCAACTAGCATTTCTATGAAGAAATGGTTTTGGAAGGAATACCTCACATTTTATTACATCTCCATAGAGACAAAATATTTAAAACAAGGAACAAACCAGTGTGCATGTGGAACAAACAGTGGTGATCAGGGATCGGTCACATGCACATACTTAGGCTTAGACCTGTGATGAAAGCTGTAGAACTGTACTGAGTGCAATACAGTGGCTAACAGCTACACTATATTGCCAAAAGTATTCACTCACCCATCCAAATCGCTGAATTCAGGTGGTCCAATCTCCTCCATGGCCACAGGTGTATAAAATCAAGCACCCAGGCATGTAGACTGCTTCTACAAACATTTGTAAAAGAATGGATTGTTCTCAGGAGCTCAGTGAATTCCAGCGTGATACTGTGATAGGATGCCACCTGTGCAACAAGTCTGGATGCAGTGGTGACTCTACAGCAGTGGAGCCGTGTTCCCCGGAGTGACAAATCACGCTTCTCCATACGGTAATATGATGGACGAGTCTGGATTTGGTGTTTGCTAGGAGAACGGTACTTGTATGACTGCATTGTGCCAGGTGTAAACTTTGGTGGAGGACGGATCATGGTGAGGGGGTGTTTTTCAGGAGTTGGGCTCAGCCCAGTTTTGCTTAGTTCCAGTGAGAGGAAATCTTAATGCTTCAGCATACCAAAAGGTTTTGGACAATTTCACGCTCTCAACTTTTTGTGGGAACAGTTTGGGGATGGCCCCTTCCTGTTCCAACATGACTGCGCACCAGTGCACAAAAAGTCCATAAAGACATGGATGAGCGAGTTTGGTGTGGAAAACTTGACTGGTCTGCACAGAGTCCTGACCTCAACCCAATAGAACAGCTTTAGGATGAATTAGAGCTGAGACTGTGAGCTAGGCCTTCACGTCCAACATCACTGTCTGACCTCACAAATGCGCTTCTGGAAGAATAGTCGAAAATTCAAATAAACACATTCCTAAACCTTGTGGAAAACCTTCCCAGACGAGTTGAAGCTGTTAGAGCTGCAAAGGGTGGGCCGACATCATATTAAACCCTATGGATTAAGAATGGGATGTCACTCAAGTTCATATGCATATGAAGGTAGACAAGTGAATGCTTATTACCTTGAGGTTTTTAGCTGTAAGCAAACCGTGATACTGTCTGGGTCATTTTGCAAGAATACCACAAAACGAAAACATTTGTGGGTCCGTTTATGCAAAATAACCAATGACTCAGCAATTTGAGACCACCTGAAATGAACGGGCCAATCATGAAAACACCCTCTGAGACTCTCAACCCCATGGGACAATAATTGAATAATAAATTAAATGTATCAATAAATTAAAATAAACTAAATAATAATAAAGAAAAATAAGTGCATCTCTGATGCAAACACTACATACAAACTCATTCACTCCCTTTCTTTAGGAACTTTGCATTGCAATCTAAAAATGTTAGCATGTCAACACGCTCCTGGCTAAAGCTGGCTCTCTTTAGAGACTATATTTCCTGCCGCAGAGAACAGACGCTCTTACAGTGTTGAAGTACCAGGAATGCATAAATAGGACTTGGCTAGCATGGCCAATATAGGATATCTGTCTCTGTTAACTGCATCGCTGTCATTATCCAGCTAACAAGCAAAAACAGCATCAACCGTGCTGTGTCCGTTCGCATAGTGTGAGTGCGCCGTTAGGTTTCCTCACTTCAAAACGGAACAAACTCGGGATATTGTGGTGACTTACGCTGTGGTTGAGCTCCCTTCATCCTCATCGGTGACTCCAACATGTTTCCGTTTCGAGGGCTGTATCAGCAGCGGGGTGCTCCCGTGCCAGGTCAGATCACTTTTGCAAAGCTTGCATGTTACACATTGTTTAGTTGTGTGAAGCGTGAAGTGCTCCTACACTTTTGAGGTCTTAAGCCGAATCTTCTTCTCTGCGTCGGTAATGTTTCATTTGTAGAATTTATTTAATTCTTAATGCTAACTTATTTTGAAGATTCCGCCAGAACACAGGTTCCGCCTCGCTCCGTCCAACTCGCTCGTACTTCTTTTTCCAGCGTTGTGCCTCAAGTAACGTAAGCGGATATGGAAAGAGGAGGGACATATAAATCATGCGACACAACGAATCGATAATGAAATTAGTTGTTGACACTTTTAATAATCGATTATTATCTATTTTATCGATTCCTTGTTGCAGCCCTAGAAAGGATACTATAATAATATAGATATATATAAAGTAATGAGAAGTAATGATAAGTAATTTATTGTTTAAAACACTTACATTAACCTACAATCATGTAATTTAGTGAGTAATGGATTGAAAGTGAAAGCTTGATTACTTTATTGATGAACTCATCGGTGCTAGCATATCTGCAGAACTGTTCAACCTCTGTTCTGGCGAATCAGAACAGGATTTCCATTTTAGGTTAGTGGAGACTTATTTGCACTAAAAATATAGTACTGCAGATATAAAAATAAATAAAAACAAGATAAACAGCGCAGTGCTTCACTGGGAAAGCTATTGCTATTGTGAGCCTGAATCACTGAGTACTGAATCGTGAATCAAGTTTCGGCTGAAATGAGTCGCGCGGCTCAATGCATACAAGTTTAAGCAAGTGCGCCGACTACCGAGCAAACAGCAAGAACCGAATTCGACGAGCTCAGAGGTGATCTAGAACTGAGGGACCAATATACTTGGAGTTGGCAGCATTCTGTTCTGCAGTGTTTTTGCCGCCATGTTCTTTGGTGAAGGAGGCTGAGCTGGAGAGGCCGCGGTGCATGATGGGATGCAGTACACCATGAAGATAGCTCCCCCCGCATACTGGAAAAACCGACTGGAGTACTACACCATTCGGGTATCTTCAGGGGACTAGAGATTTTCATTTTAGTCTCATACTGCATACTACATACTACTTTTAGCCAGATTTTAGCCAGACCGTCTCTATGGAAAGTTTCAAAAGTAGGAATGACAAATTGTTACTTTATTTCTCACAACAGTTTATGCACGTTATAATGGACTGAACTTGTAGAAGCACGACATCACTTCACAGAAGCACATCTCATCTAGTTTCGTACTTCTTTCTGTATGGC
>JAJAGP010005111.1:0-37624 GCA_025084515.1 Ancistrus triradiatus
GATGTTTTGGGGCTGTAGCTGGGCAAGACAGACTTTCAACTCCCTCCACAAATTTTCTATGGGGCTGAGGTCTGGAGACTGGTTAGGCCACTCCAGGACCTTGAAATGCTTTTTATGGAGCCACTCCTTCGTTGCCTGAGCGGTGTGTTTGGAATCATGGTCATGCTGGAAGACTCAGCCACGTTCCATCTTCAATGCTCTCACTGATGGAAGGAGGTTTTGTCTTAAAATCTCACGATACATGGCCCCGTTCATTCTTCCCTTAACACGGATCGGTCGTCCTGTTCCCTTTGCAGAAAAACAGCCCCAAATCATGATGTTTCCACCCCTAAAAATCCTAAAATGTGATTTCCTGGAGTTTTTTCTCATTTTGTCTATTGTAGTTGAAGTGTACCTATGATGAAAATTACAGACCTCTCTCATCTTTCTAAGTAGGAGATCTTGCGCAATCAGTGGCTGACTAAATACTTTTTTTGTCTCACTGTAGAAGTGGGTGGTAAGGCCCAAATCCCCAATCTATCTAGGTATATGTAATTTTATATTATGATAATCATATATATCACAATAAAATAATTCTGATGGGAAATTGTTTTTAAAAAGTGTGAAATTATTCAGTTTATCAAATGAATGACATAATTTGCTAATTGATTGGCATTCATTTTTTTAAAGAATTTTAAATGGTTTTAAAATATAAAACTGAGAAATTGTAAAACACTTAGTCTCAACATAGTAGCAAAAGTAATTTTTCTGCTCAGATAAATCACAGCTATTTCTGTTTAACCTTTTCAGTCCTTTCGATACCAAATGGAGTCGGCCTACAAAATCAGTTGTCATAACCTGTTGTACATGATTTCAATATAATCAACTAAGAATAAAATCTTAGTTACTTAAAACTCATCATTTAGTTATTCTAGGCGTCTCAGTGGAGTTATTGGACAGAAATAATTTTCATTTAAATAAAGCTCATAACATTCTGGCTTTGTAGAACATGCCTTACAGAAATTAAATTATTTTAATTAATGGCATATTTTTCCAGATTAAGCAGAGGAAGAAATAATGGTATCACCATTTAATTTGCATTTCTAAAACAACACCGTAATGCAAGTCTAAAAATGCAATTTATTCTGCAGTTAAAAGGGACTTCTTACAGACCTGAACAAGCTGTTGGACGTGATTAAAAATTTTAATAAATTAAAAGAAAACATGGCCCCAAAAAGAGAGGTCAAATGAAATGGTGGAAAGGGTTATAAAATTCCTTCAAGAAGGAAATTCAGTCCAGAGGGGTGCAAACGAGGTCAGTTGGTCTAAGGCGGCTGTGTTTAAAAGCTTTGCATTTTTCATACTGCAGAAAGATAGAAGAGGAAGGCATATGGGTTGACCAAGTGAGAGGTCAGGATCAAAAACTCGATGCAATATAAAAAGATGCCCAATAAACAAATGGGTGGAAACGGACAGTGTTAGTGAAAGGAGTATAAGAAATCGACTGAATGACATTTGATGTAGAATAGCCAAAAATAACAAGCACTGATGCCTAATCTGAAGAAAACAAGGTTACAGTGGGCTAAAGGGAAGAAATCACGAAGCGTGGTTGGCTTGGTGATATTCAGAGATGAGTCACAGATCTGCATTGGCGAATGAGGTGATGTGGAAACATTTTGTCTTGTGGAACTTTCATAAAATGTGAAGATGACTGCCTCAAGAAAAATGTCTTGTGTATGGGGTTGCACATCAGGTTCTTTTTATATGACACAAATATGCGGTTTCATTAAAATTATTGGATTAGTTTGAAGTATGAAGCCATAATATTCATACTGTGGTAGGTTAGCCGTTAAGGTACTGGACTCTGGACTAGATGGTCCAGGGTTCAAATCCCACCTCTGCCAAACTGCCACTGTTGAGTGGCAAGACCTTGAGCAAGACTCTTAACCCACAATTGCTTGGATTGTAAGACTGTACCAATTCCAGATCTTATCTGGATAAGAGCGTCTGCTAAATGCTGTAAAATGTAAGTTATTAAACACACATTGTTTGTGTAGCTGCTATGAAGTATAAAAGCTGGGTGGAAAAAAAAAAAAAGGAAATTTTTTTTTTATATATATGTGTGTGTATATATATATATATATATATATATATATATATATACGAGAGAGAGATGAGACGATGAGAGAGAGATAGACGAGACACAGGATGAGATGAGAGAGAAGAGAGAGAGACTTGAGAGAGAAGAGAGAGGAGGAGAGATATGAGAGGTGGAAGAGATGGAGGGAGGGAGAGAGAGAGAAGAAGATAGTGAGAGAGAGAGACGAGAGAGAGAGACGTACCCTCCTTTTATATATATTATATATAATATAATAAATTTTATTATTTATTAAATAATCATTTATTTTTTTAATTTTTAATATATATCCCTTTTTTAAGAAAAATAATTTTCACAGTGTATGAAAATTTGTAGTAAGAAGGTTTTTTTCCCGCCACCTTCAAGCTCTCTGCATTAAACATTTGTGCCAATACAGATGTTTGTTTGAAAGTGAATTTTTTGTCCCAGCAAAGGTGGTGCCTGTAGCTTTTAGCCGTGAAATTTTGTTTCATTTGCCAGCAAGTTTTATTTAGGTTAGTTTTTGAAAACTGATACAGAAGATCAGTTTGTGGTCAAGGTGTATATACACCCCATGTTGCTATGGACATTAAAGGGTTTTATATGAACTGTCTATCTGTGCTCTCTAAAGGTTAACAACTGATCTGGTAATACACTTTTTAATTGGTAGTGGTTTGTTTAGATTAGATTGCTCCCCACCAAATGGAATCCCCTTTCTCAGGCACCCCAGTTGTGCTGGTATGATGCCCAACATTTTCATAAGGCACCACCGGCACTTGAACCTAGGGCATCACGGTGCTGGGCTAGTGAATGCCCCCTACACCTCCCCTTGCAACTTATTGATATTTGCAGATTGCTATTCATTTGACTACCATATCACATGTACAACGAAGTACAATATAGAAGCTTTTTGTGACTCTTTTTGCTCTTGTCCCATTTCTAGGATTTGCAGAAGGTTATTTATATGGACAGTAACACTGCATGTCTGCTGGACACAGAGGGAACAGCCACCAGCACCACGGAGAAGCCTGAGGCACAAACTGCGGAGAGCCGAACAGGCATCAGAACCATATGTGTGAGTCCAGATGGCAATCATCTGGCCTCAGGGGACAGGACTGGCACACTGAGGTGGTGCACCATATTAGTTATGGAAATCTTTGATTTGTCCCAAGGTTGAAAAGTGTGCAAAGTAGATGGGCTTATTTATGTAAGGATTTCTTTTAGAAAATGTAATACATGTTATAGCTCAACCACTTTGTATCCTGTAGAGTTCATGATCTTCACAGTATGGAGGAAATTCTTAGAGCAGAAGTTCATGACTCTGAGATTCTGTGCCTCGAGTACTCCAAACCTGAGACAGGTCTGTACATGTGCTGGTCTATGAGGCTGCGTTTGTGTGTACATTACTATGTTGTGTACTATTATTAAGTTGTGTGGATGTGTTTGTAATGATAGGAATGAAGCTGTTGGCAACAGCCGGTCGAGATAGGCTGATTCACATACTGGATGTTGAGGAAGACTATGGTCTGCTGCAGACCCTGGATGAGCATTCCTCCTCGATCACAGCAGTCCGTTTTGCTGGTGAGCTGTCAATTCATATTTGACATTTGTTTTAAAAGAACAGACATCTATTTTCCTCTAAAATTGGATTATTCTGCTATATTTGCTCTACCCTAAACTACTGAACTACTGGTATGTGTCAGTGTCCATTTCGTTGACCAGAAATGACTATAGTCTCACAGTCTGTTTATGCTATGTAAATATAAAAGGAAAACATGAGTGGAACGCTGCCATCTACACCTCCTCTCTAAAGCCACTGCTTTTTTAATTATGGAAATTCACAATCACTTAAATGCAAAAAAATGCAATAATGTACTGTTATGACTCTGTGCAGGAGAAAGCCGTAAACGCTTAAGAGTATGGTATAATGATTCTGATTCTTTTGAAAGGAGCCAAAAATGCATTGATAGACAGTATTACGAACAATCCAGATGTTGAGCCAGGTAAAACAGACTCGAGTGAAGGTGAACCAGCTTATATTTTTATAGGTTAGAGAGAATATACAGGTAGTTGGAGGACAAACAAAGGAGTACTACTTATAATACGATAGGCAAATACACTTACGAACACCATTTACAGCTTATTTCAAATAAGCAATGAAAAGTAATCCACACAAACATGAGTAATTTACTTGAAAAAGTCTCTAAACACATCAACCGAGTTGGAACGGTTTGTAGTCCAAATGTGAGCCAAAGAGCAAGTAAGCTTACAGCCGGTAAGGTAGTTACACACTCACGCACACACTTGCTGGTAGTTACAGTGGGGGGGGAAAAAGTATTTAGTCAACCACTGATTGTGCAAGTTCTCCTACTTAGAAAGATGAGAGAGATCTGTAATTTTCATCATAGGTATACTTCAACTATGAGAGACAAAATGAGAAAAAAAATCCAGGAAATCACATTGTAGGATTTTTAAAGAATTTAATTGTAAATTATGGTGGAAAATAAGCATTTAGTCAATAACAAAAGTTCAACTCAATACTTTGTGACATAACCTTTGTTGGCAATGACAGAGGTCAAATGTTTCCTGTAAGTTGTCAACAGGTTTGCACACACTGTAGCTGGTATTTTGGTCCATTCCTCCATGCAGATCTCCTCTAAAGCAGTGATGTTTTGGGGCTGTCGCTGGGCAACACGGACTTTCAACTCCCTCCACAAATTTTCTATGGGGTTGAGGTCTGGAGACTGGCTAGGCCACTCCAGGACCTTGAAATGCTTTTTACAGAGCCACTCCTTCGTTGCCCTAGCAGTGTGTTTGGGATCATTGTCATGCTGGAGGACCCAGCCACGTTCCATCTTCAATGTTCTCACTGATGGAAGGAGGTTTTGGCTTAAAATCTCACGATACATGGCCCCGTTCATTCTTCCCTAACACGGATCGGTCGTTTACTGTCCCCTTTGCAGGAAAAAAAACAGCCCCAAAAAGCATGGATGTTTCCACCCCAGTGCTTTCACAGTAGGTATGGTGTTCTTGGATGGGAAACTCAGCATCTCTCTTCCTCCAAACACAAGTTGAGTTTTTTACCAACAAGTTCTATTTTGGTTTCATCTGACCACATGGATATTCTCCCAGTCCTCTTCTGGATCATTCCATATGCTCTCTGGCAAACTTCAGAACAAAGCCTGGACATTGTACTGGCTTAAGCAGGGGGGACACGCCTGGCACTGCAGGATCTGAGTCGCTCTTCGGCATTAGTGTGTTACTTTGGTCCCAGCTATCCAGCAGGTCCCCCAGGTTTCATCAGTTCCCTCCGGGTAGTTCTGGGATTTTGCTCATCGTTCTCCATGATCATTTTGACCCCACGGGATGGAGATCTTGGGGGGCCATGGGGCCTTCAGATTGAGGGAGATTATCAATGGTCTTGTATGGTCTTCCATTTTCTACAATTGCTCCCACAGTTGTGATTTATTCACACCAGCCTGCTTGCTATTGTAGATTCACTCTTCCAGGCCTGGTGCAGTCTGCAATTTTTATAATTTTGTCCTGATGTTCTTCAACAGCTCTTTGGTTCTTGGCCATGGTTTGAGTTGGGAGTCTGACTGTTTTACAGGCTTTTGTGGGACCAGGTGTCTTTTATACAGATAACGAGGTCAAACAAACAGGTGCCATTAATACAGGTAATGAGTTGGAGGACAGAAGAGCTCTCTTAAAGAAGTTACAGGTCTGGTTGAGAGCCAGAAATTCTTGCTGTTTGTGGGTGACCAAAATATTTATTTCCCCCATGTTGACAATTTAAATTATTAAAATTCTATTAAAAAAATCCTACAATGTGATTTCTGGATTTTTATTTTTTCTTCATTTGTCTCTGTGTTACCTATGATGAAAAATTACAGACCCCGTCTCACCATATATATATATATATTTATATATATATATAGGTATTTTTTTTGTTTTTTTTTTTCAGTGATGCTGAGTAACCAAATAAACAAACAAAAAAAACACACGATTTACAGACTTCTGCTCTTAAACTGCATCTCCCACCTCTGCTTGCGCATCGGCAGTGTGAGCATGCGTAAACATTTTACCATATGCAAGGTTGTCACGGTACAAGTTTAATGACATCACTTGGAGGAAGCCTCTAAATGCAAATAAGTAAATAATATAGACAATATAAAAATGCAGTCTTACAAACACATACAATTACAAACTACTTATCACAATGCACAAAAGGCATTAAGATTAAAAACAGGAGGCAGCTTCTACCAGAACCTGTGGGGGTTAAGTGATGGTGGTTAATAGCTGTAGCCGATAATGAATAATAGCTGTGTTATACACACAAGCGCAAGACTGATTGAGGTATTGTACGTAAATGGGTCATTCGTATTTGTAATTCGACTAAGTAAACTGTAAATTGAAATGATAAATTACATGCATGTCTGGATATGTATAATTTTGAGCTAAAGGTTTGGTGGCACATTGAACAGTAAATGTGCTGGTATGAAGGGAGAGTGAGATGGTTAGCCATTATTAGGAAATGTTACAGCTCTGGGAAAGAAGTGATTTTTTTTTTCAGTCTGGTTGTACATGTGCATAAGGTTCTGTAGCATTTTCCACAAGGCTGAAGTCAGGAAGCTTGGAAATATAAGGTGCCTTTGATGTCCCACTTTAATACGTTTATTACTCTTCAACCAACATGCGTGAGGGGCTGTTTTCAGACTTAAAACCTGGGCACCTTGTGCTTCATCTATCTACATTAGATTGATTCAACGTGAGCCTCGTTGGTGATGAACAAACGTATTAATAATGTTAAAATGGGACTTAGTTTAGATACCCTGTTTTACTGGCTTTGCTAGTGCAGCAAGTTTGGTTGATTTCTTCCATAGCTGTGGTCCATTTGATTCTTTGGGTTGGTTTATAATGTGCCAAAAGTCTTCCTGTTCTGAAGTGCAGCATGTGAATCGAACTGTTCTACAGTATGTGATTATGAATTTCATGGTGCAATGATAGATGTTAACAAGAAGCTATTGATCAAGATGGTTCTGTGCATCATTTTTTTTATATGTATGCATATTTAACTTTTTCACTTAAATATGACTTGTATAATTTTTTTTTGTCTTCTCACTGTGCCTGGTCTGGTGGCTGCAGCCAATGATGGGAAGGTAAAGCTGATCAGCTGTGGTGCTGATAAGAGTGTCTACTTCCGCACTGCGCACAGGGTGAGTCTTCACTCCTTTAGTAACAAAGGCTTCAGTCAGAACTCTTAGACAATGGGAAAGGATGGGTAAAAATAGAAATACAGCTCTGGAAAAAATTGAGACCACTCCAGATTGTCTTAAAATCAACATATCTACATGTGTGTCAGCAGTTCCGTTCCAATATGTGATGAATTCCAACACAGGCACACTTCATTCTAGCTAATGAGGTACTGATAGTGAGTGAGGACCTAAACCAAATCGTATTTATTGAGGAAAAGTGCAAGATGTGAAAGCTGTGACAGAAATATTGATTTCTGAACTTTTCTAAATTAAAACATTAGGATTCCTTTGCTAACAAATAGAAACTTGTCTTATTTGTATTATTATTATAATCCAACACCACTGCATCATCTTTTTTTGAATTGTCATTTACAGTGAATAAATACTCATATTTGCTGCAAATAAATAAGTTTATTTGGGATTTGTGAGTAATTTCTAGAATAAAACAATGTTCCATGTCACTCAAACACCTACAGTACCTACAAATGGTAAAACAAGAGAACCTGATCATTTTGCAGTGGTCTCTTAATTCTTTCCAGAGCTCTAAAAAACAGTCAATAAGAGATTCCTGGAAGAAAGCTGCATGAAGTTTGGTCGTTATGACCAGAACAGTGTTGGAGCTGTCTTTTTTTGACTGTGTGAATGTTAAATAAAGAGTTATTATAACTGGACTTGTAGGCCATCAACAGTTTTACTTTATTAAAGACCCTGTCTAGACAGCTTGGCCCTGTCTAGACCGCTTGTTATTGCTATTTGAGGTATGAAGTTTGAAATTTCTGCTTTGTTTTCCACAAATGTTTAGACTTTCAGAGGAGTAAAATTTAAGCCTACACACCATGTGGTAAGAAAAAGCACCCTTAATGACATGGATGTAGATTCCATCGGCAAGTATGCTGTTGTTGGCTGTCAAGACCGAAGCATCAGGTGTGTGCTTGTATTCATGCATGTCACATGCTTTTGTATTTCCGTATTGACTCATACACAATGCTATCTTCTGACCAAACTCTCATCTCATCTGGCAGAGTGTTTAACATAAGCAGTGGGAAACAAAAAAAGTCATTTAAAGGCTCTCAGGCTGAAGATGGTGGCCTTTTTAGAGTATGTTCTCCGAACTTCATTTTCTGAGTGAATCTTTGCTATTTATAAATATTTAAAATGCAACATGTGCACTTTTCTACAGGTGCAGATGGACCCATCTGGTCAATATGTAGCCACCAGCTGCTCAGATAAAAATCTCAGCCTGTTTGACATCCGGACAGGAGAGTGCCTGGCTTCTATGTTTGGCCACTCAGGTAAATGCTTCTTATTTTTACTGCTATGGTTTGAGCAAGTAATCTATGACTGAAATCTAGATTTGCATATGCTGTTTTATATGGATCAGGTTAGATGCACCTGTCCCATCTTGCCATTTATGATATAGTCAAACCCTGATATCCACATATGAGTATTTGGAGGATGGGAGTGCTACCTCCCCTATTTGTTATTGGAAAATCCCTACCTCATTTTGGCACCTTCAAAATCCTTCACTCTTTTAGTGATGTCAGTTTAATATGGTGGCACAGGAGTTTCTTGCTTTTAGTAATAGGGGGCAGCATGATGGCGCCTGTGGTTAGCGCAGTCGCTTCACAGCTCAGAGATCCTCGGTTCGATCCCGACTCCCCATGTCCGTGTGGGTTTACTCCAGAGTCTGTGAGATCTGGGTTCCTCACACATTCCAAACACATGCATTAGGTTAACTGGTCACTCTGAATTGGCCAGTGACTCGTGTGTTGATGTAACCTTATGTCTGTTCTGAATATAGCCATTGATGCTGATAATCATCTTAAAACTAATAAACAAACAAACCTTTAGGAATAGGAAAGAGTGGAAACATTGCTTCTGTTATACAAATACTTGGATTTCCAGAAATGGGATGATTGGCCCCACCTAGGCTTTCCTGCAAACCTAACCAGGATTAATCGGATAAGAAAATGAATCCATTGACATGCACTTAATCGTATCTCATTCGGATTTCTGCAGTTACCTGACTATTCAAGTGGTCATGTATACACGAGAGTGTAACATGGTTGCCAGGTCCACTTTTATTCTTATGGACTTTGCTACCTTTGAGATTGTTTCTCTAGACCTCGTGTTTTTTTTGTTGTTGGTTTTTTTTGTTTTTTTGTTTATTAACTCGTGGTTTGGCAACCCCCGGAATTAAACGCAGCATCTGCTAAACTGCTATCGATCACTTGGTAGACTCAAACGCAGTATATGCTTGAGAATTAGATTATTTAATATTAAAGTTTGAAGTGTACAGCACATCTCTGTGAGATTATTGGCTGTTTGGAAAGTAGAAATTTGATTATTACTGGAGGTTTCCCATTATCTGATTATTCAAGTGCATGTATACTTGTTGATCGGATTACTGACACAGTCTGATTTTCTGCAGTTACCGGACTAGGAAGTGCATGTAAACATTCTGGTAGAGGTTTATTTTTAGTATCGCAGCTCTGTTATAGCCAACTAAAGCTCATTTGCTGCTTTGTCCCTATAGATGATTTGTGTTTTTATTCTGCACTTCCAATCTAGGTGACGTACCCCTAGCAAAAATTGTGGAATCACCACATTTGGAGAATGTTCACCCAGCTTTTTTAGTTTGTAGCAAATAAACAAATAACAGATTTGACACCAAACAATGTCTGCTTAATAGCTGAACATCCTGGCTTTGTGAAGCATACCTCAAAGAAATTAGATTACATTATTTCAACTATAGGTGGATTTCCTGAAGGAAATGTGAGTGTGATTGCCACTCTGCAATGTTCGACCCTGAGCAAACCTAACGGGCCTGAGTGGCTTCACTTGTCTCCTCAGGGTGCACCCGGGACCAAGCCTGTCAAATTTCATAGCCATAAGTCAAAAACTGACTGAGTTATGGTCAGTGCCCAGCCGGGGCGCTCAGGGGCCCCATGGGTGTCACTTGTCACTTCAGATTGCACAAATTTCGTAGCCATAGGTCGAAAACTGAATGAGTTACGGTCATTGACTCGCCAGGGGCCCAAGTGCCCAGTCGTGGTCCACAGGTGCCCCATGGGCATAACGTGTCACCTCAGATTGCACCCGGGACCAAGCCGAATTTCGTGGCCGTAGGTCGGAGTTACGATTTGTTAACTTTGGGCCCATTCTTATCCTATGGGAAAATTTGGGACTTTACGGCCCCCCAAAGTCAAACCACAAAGCCCTATACAAGCACACCATTCCCGACCAGACCGGATTGGCACTGGAACTGGAACAGGGTCGATGGTTAGAAAGCTGCAGCAGTTTATATGGGCTGAAAATTGGGACATAATGCTTTCTGATAACAATGGTGTGATTACCTCTATAGGCAATCACACTAATTAGTGGCATATTTTTTCCAGTTCAAGTACGATTTAAAAAAAAAAATGGAACCTCTCGATGTTGAAAGGGAAAAATATGGAACCAACAACCAAAAAAAAAAAATCAGAATTGAGACTTTGTTGCTTGTCCTCTTGCTTTTCTGAAGGCCTGAATTCTTTGAGGCATAAACTTATAACACTAATATAGCTGGTTCAAACTTTTCCAAATAGTGGTCGACAGATCAGCTTTGTGTAATGGAACTTTTTTTTTCTTATTTCTTTTTCAATTTCTACCATAAATTGGATTGAGGACCAGACTGTGCTGGCCATGTCACTGGGATGATATGCCTTTCCTATGGCAAGATGTGTTCTCATCCTGAAACATGACTTCATCACTAAAGCAATCTTCTACTGATGGAATGAGAAGTGTCCAAAATTTCAGCGTGCCATCTGTGCATTGACTAAGGAAATGATTGCCATCTCACCTGGTCCTTTACATGACATGCAACTTCGTATCATAAATGAGTGGAGAAATTCGTTTTCTTCAGGAAAGTGCTCTCTTCAGGATCTTTATATGCTTCATTTACATGGCTCCAGGCATATGTTCATCAATGTCATCTCTGTGGCCAATGCAGATCACTTTTGTCATCCACATTCTACAAACTCACTGTAACCCATTTTTTCTGTTAGTTGTCAGTGCTGGTCAGTCATACAGCCAATTTCTTAGTTTTGTCACAACCACCGACTCCTGTTTCACCTCCATTTTGCTTTGTACATTTTCAAGACCTATCGCTTTGAGTTCATTTTGACACTGTCTGTCTTGTTTTTGTTTTATAATATCCAGTTTCATGCCACATTCTGGTTAGGAGTTCCTTCTTGAAGTTTTACGATCCTTTTCATTGTTTCAGTTGACAGCTTTTGTTCATGCTTTCTTTAAATTATCCAAATCCAACCGAAGCATTAATTTACATTTTTAGGTTTACATTTTTAGGCTTCTGCAGATTTGTTTTAGCAATGCAAACTTGGATAAAATTAGAGTTTTATTTGTTTGGGCTATACTTCACAAAGTCCAACTGTTAAGCTATTAAACAAATTTTTAGGTGTCATAGCTCTGATTTGTTTATTTGCTAGAAAGGCAAGCAGGCTGAACATCGCCATTTTGCCAGATGCATCAGTGTTCTAGAAAAGTTGATCCACTACCAAACCAGTTTATGTTGATGTAATAGCACAACAATGATGCTAGTTATTGGAATGGTAGATCCAAAGAACAAATGAAGATTTTAAATGGAAGTAATAATGGAAAATGTTTGTGTAAATTTGTGATTTCTGCTTACAGAAATTATCGCTGGAATAAAGTTCACTAGTGACTGCAGGCATCTGATCTCAGTCTCAGCAGACAGGTAGGATTCCAGCTTTGATACCTGTTTGCAGTAGGATTTAAATGAGAAGTCTGTAGTTTCCATTTTGTGGCCCAACTTGGTTTATGTTGTAGCTGTATCTTCATATGGACTCTTGCTCCTGAGCTGACCATTGCCATGAAAGAGCGTCTGGATCGATTGAGTGGCCAGACCATTGCGAAGTCCGTGTTTAGGTACTTTTATGTATTTGTTGTATGTAACACTTATGTATTTGCTATATAGTTTTATAGTAAATAACCTATGAGAAATGTTATTTTTCATGCATTTGATATGTTTCAGACGTTCTTCTACAAGCAGCCTAGAGCAGTTCAGCGCCCTGTCCTTAATTACCTGCTCTTCCGAGAGTGATGAAGATGATGATGAAAGATTTAAGGGTATCCAGACCTCAGACGAGCATGTTATTCACCAAACATTATTAGAAGAGGATCAGGGTAACACATTTATGTTCTTCACCTATGCTCTGTGATAAATTACTTTCATTGTCTGCATTTATTCATCTGTGACGCCTAGGAGTCCCTTTTTCAGTCTTGCTCCTCCTCCGAGGTTTCTTCCTTATGTTTTAGGGTTTTTTTTTTTCCTTTCCACTGTCGCCCTAGGCTTGCTCAATTTGGGAATGGCCCTAGATATTAGAAGATCTAAAAATTTAAAGCTATTTTGAGACAATGCTCCATTTTTAAAAAGTGCAATATAAAAAAATCTGTGTGAATAAAAGCATAAAATAGCCATTTGTTAATTGTACCTTTTATTTAATTGCAAATGGCACATCAGAAGCATATTTAATGTCATCACTTTTGCTGATTTTTGTAACATGTCCCTATGCCAACATTTTTGGAACATGTTTACCAGTGTTATACATCACCTTTCCCAAAAAACCTTTTGTTTAGGAACCGAGGCTGCTAATTGCTTTCATTTTGAATGTAAGTTTTCTCATTCTTGCTTGATGGGAAGATTTTTGCTGGGGATGTATTTGTGCTTCATAAAGCACAGATATGTTTACTGTAGGAGAGACGGGTCTGGACTGCAAAGACCAGCTGTTGTAATGTGTAGATTTGTGGCTTAACGTTATTTTTGTTGAATTAAGCAAAGATGTTCCTGAGAAAGATGTGATCTAGATGTTCCTCAAAACTGCATGTGAGACTTGACAGCTAATTATTAATTAATTAGTAATTTAGCAGATGCCCTTATCCCGAGCAACTGATAATCTTATGATCCAAGCAATTGTGGGTTAAGGATCTGACAGTGGCAGCTTTTTTGGCAGAGGTGGGATTTGAACCTCTGGGCCATTGTCCAGTACCTTAAAGACTAAGCCACCACATCCCACTTTTTAACGTTAATGGTGTGCAAGTGAGCACATCTCTATACCATGACATGCTGGCTTCTGAACTTGACTTTGGCAATAACTGAGGTAAACGCTCCTCAATAACCTGAAAGTCCAGTGGTTCCAAAAACAGTTTGAAATGTGGCTTGTTGGACAACACGTTTTTTGAAGGACCTTTCTTAATGTATTATTGAACAGCCAGTAAATAGTTAATAGTTGGATAGGTTGTTTGTTAATGAAGCAAGGAATTTACTGCTTATTTATTACATTCAGTTATCCTTATTCAATGCATGAATAATTGTACATGTAGTCAAAATTGTGCAGCCCAGTAAAGGAACAAGAAGGCTACTTGTTTTACCTATTTGTATCTATGCCCAGTGAACTAAATATACTTAGTGTTGGTCTTTTCACAACTTTTTACTGATGTAGTCATGACCATTCCACAATGGATCTCATTAGCAACTTTGTTCAATTGTAGGTGTTTCTGAGGAGGGGAATGACTGGGACTCTTCTATTAAGGTCAGAAACCATTCGTTTTTTATCCATGAGCCTGATGTTGGTTTCAGTAGAATTTCCAAAAAAATGGGGTCTTGTTTTAGTAATTAATATTTATGAAAAGAATGCAGTCAGCTTTAATGTTGCTGCCTTGCTTGAATAATGCTTAAGAAATGTGCAGTCTTTCACTCACCAGCCACATTATTAGGTACACCTTCATGTTTCCACTCATTTGTCCATTTTATCAGTTCCAATTACTATATGGTTGAACTTTGTAGCTCTGCTGTTAAAGACTGTACTCCATCTGTTTCTCTGCATACTCTTAGTCCCCTTTTACTCTGTTCTCTAATGGTCAAGACCACCACAGATCAGGTACTGTTTTGGTAGTGGATCATTCTCAGCACTGCAGTGACACTGATGTGGTGGTGCTGTTAGTTTGTGTTGTCCTGGTATGAATGGATCAGACACAGCAGTGCTGCTGGAGTTTTAAACACCTCAGTGTCACTGCTGGACTGAAAATAGTCCACCTAAAAAAAATGAAGGATTAGAGGATGACTTGACACAAACTGTGCAACAACAGATGAGATGCTGTCTCTGACATAACATCTACACTGGGATGTAGGTGGAGCAGTATTGTAAATGTATAGATATGAGTGGACACAGTGTTTTAAAACTCCAGCAGCACTGCTGTGTCTGATCCAGTCGTACCAGCTCAACACGCACTAGCGCACCACCAACTCATCAGTATCACTGCAGTGCTGAGAATGATCCACCACCCAAATAGGACCTGATCTGTGGAGGACCCAGCCACTCTCTAGAGAAACAGCCGAGTTAAAGCGGGACTAGGTAGCACCCCTCCCGTCAGACCGAAAAGAACCCCACCAGATGGAATAAAGTCTATTTCTGTTGTATTGTTTGCTAGAACTACACGTGTGTTCCCCCCTCCTATCTCCTTCCCCCCCCCTTCTCTTTCTCTCTTTTTTTTTTTTTCCCCCCCCCCCCCCCCCCCCCCCCCCCCCCCCCCCCCCCCCCTCCCCGCCTATACCCCTCCGGGAAGGCGGATCCCCCCAGTAAGTAAGTGGGCCAGTGAGTGTATATTGCATGCTCTTGTTCCAGGAGTCCTTTCAGGTTCTTCAGAGCCATCTCTGCCTGACGACTCCAAGTAGGAGGAAAAAACAATGGAACTGTGGAATGGGCTCTTTGGAGTATGAGCTGATGGTGAAATCCATGCTGGAGCTTCGGCAACTTGACGCCTTTCCTCTAGGTCCAGCTCTCCCCAGAAAGAGGCCGTTCCATTGGTCAACTCGGCAAGAAGGCCAGAAGCACTGCCAGCGTGCATGCCAACATGGTGGGGCAAACTTACACTATTGCTTCTCATAATGCACTGCTTTTTTTTAACAGCAGAATGTTGCCACTTGTTTTGAATGGATGTACCAGGATTTTTTTCAAATGTTATGTAAAATACTGTAGTTACTGTTTGATGGTCCGACCATGATGTTACTAGTTGTTATTCAGTCTGGTTGTAATTTATTTATTTGATACATGCATAAAAATGCACACCAAATTTCATCCAAAAAAAAATTTGCCACGATGCAAAAGTTACTGGACTTTTTAGTTGTTAAGCTTTAGGGCTCCACTCCTGGCAGGCCTCTGAGCAATGGTTCCTTAACTCTCGGTTGTTTGGATTTGTAAATTACATAGCTTGTATCAGTTCGTAAGCCGCTCTGTATAAGGACCTCTTTGAAATGCTGTCAATGGTTTAAATATAGTCTCATTTTCCTGCCAGACTCCTAATTGCAGCCTAATCTTCAAAATATAGCATAATTTGATGTGAAATTACAGGCTTCCCAGCTTTTAGCTGGTTCTGCTGATTACCTGAAGTGTACCAGTGCTCGTGGTATAATTTTAATTAGAGTTTTCATCTACTCAGAGACGGAGTGTGAAGCAGCATAATCGCCATCACTCGACGTGGTTGGCTCCTGCCTCATCTCCTGAACCTGAGGGTGTAGTGCTGTACCCAGTGTTGTGCCCAAGCCTGCACGAAGCCTGTATAGTGCAGGAGGAGAACACAAAGTGCAAGGACAACCCTGATGGTGGCAGCTCCGCTGGTTATGGAAGTGGAGAATCCAGTGCTGAGCAGGACAATGGAGGTTAGAACGAAATCACGTATAAAACCAAAGTGGTAACATGAAAGAAATCTGCTCATCAAAGTGCTCCTGATGCAGACAAGCTGGTGGATACCCTGTTAGTAACTACCAACAGACAGAGCTGTCAGCATTTTGTCAATATTTATTCTGCCGTCTTGCACAGACAGTAGATGTCGGTCTGGATACCTACACTGAAAAATAAATGTTGGCCATCTGCTCTGACTGGTCAAGAAGAGCATTTAAGTTGTCTCAAAGTGGCATGAAATTGGTAACTAGGACAGTTTGTTTGGCGGAGTACAGCCAAACTAAAAAGTAGGTCAACAATAATGCTGTTTGTATGTGTACCAGTGCTGCTGATGGTGGCATGGATTTTTCCATGATGTAGTGTTTTAAGACTGGCCAATATTCTTACAATGTTTCTCCACTCTGTCTTTTACACTTTTCTCTGTGTCTTAGGCTCAGATGACCCTGAACCACTCAGCACCGATGAAGAACATTACACACCTGAAGAGGAGGAGGAAGACGAGAATGCCAGGGGAAGGCCATTTCACCAACCAAAGAGCCGTAAAACAGAGGGTTTTCTTACAGAGCCCTTTGAGAACCTGGCTAATAACAAAATGGGTAATTAGAGGTTTTCATGTTGAGTTTAAATGGGTGAGGGGGGTAGCACCATCGCCTCACGTCAAGAAGGTCCTGGGTTCAATCCCAGGGTGGCGCGCCCTGGGTAATTTCTGAGTTTAGTCTGCATGTCCTCCCCATGTCTGTGTGGGTTTACTCAGAGTACTCTGGTTTCCTCCTACAGTCCAAAGATGTGCATTAGGTTAACTGATAACTCTAAGCTGGGGGCGGCATGGTGGCTCGGTGGATAGCACCACTGCGTCACAACAAGAAGGTTGAGTTCAGTCCCAGGGTGGAGTGGCCTGGGTCCCTTCTGTGTGGAGTCTGCATGTCCTTCCTGTGTTTCCTCCCTTCGTTTTTTTTTTTTTTTTTTAATTGGCGTTGACTTGTGTATATGACTTGAAATTTGTGTGTGTGTGTGTGTGTGTGCATCTCTACAGTGGAGCAAAGAGGTATGAAGTCAGCAACTGACTGTGCAAGTTTTGTAATTTTCATAAATTTCATTTCAGATACACTTCAATTATGAGACAAAATGAGAAAAAAATCCAGCAAATCACATTGTAGGATTTTTAATTTTTTTTATTTTAAGTCATGTTGGAAAATAAGTATTTGGTCACCCACAAACAAGCAAGATTTCTGGCTCTCACAGACCTGTAACTTGTTCTTTAAGAAGCTCTTCTGTCCTCCACTCATTACTGTTATTAAACCTGTATTAATTGCACCTGTTTGACCTGGTTATCTGTATAAAGGACACCTGTTCCACAGCCTCAAACAGTCCAGACTTCCAACTCAACCATGGCCAAGACCCAAAGAGATTGTTGAAAGGACAGCGAGGAAGAAAATTGCTGTAGGCTGGGAAGAGTGAAATCTACAATAGGCAAGCAGGTTGGTCTGAAGAAAAATCAACTGTGGGAGCAATTGTAAGAAAATGGAAGACATACAAGACCACTGATAATCTCCCTCGATCTGGGGCCCCATGCAAGAATCCCCTCATCCTGTGGGTCCAAATGATCATGAGGACATGTGACCAAAATCCCAGAACTACACGGAGGGACCTTGATGAATGACCTGCAAGAGAGCTGGGACCCAAAGTAACAAGGCTACCATAAGTTACGCAGTACATGTCCAGGTTGGTCTGAAATTTGGCAGAGCTGCATATATGGATGATCCAGAAGAGGATTGGGAGAATATCATTGTGGTCAAGCTGATGACAAACCAAAATGGTGTGTCGTTTTTGGTCAAACACTCAAGTCAGTCGTGCTTTTGGAGGAAGAAGCATTTGCTGAGTTGTATATCCCAAGGAACACCATACCTACTGTGATGCATGGAGTGGAAACCTCATGCTTTGGGGACGGTTTTCTTGCTTGCAAAGGGGGGACAGAAACAAAACGATACCGTGTTAAGGAAGAATGAACGGGACCATGTATCGTGAGATTTTAATGCCAAACCCTCCTTTTATCAGAGAGCATTGAAGATGGAACGTGGCTGGGTCTTCCAGCATGGACAATTGATCCCAAACAACACCCGCTCGGGCAAACGAAATGCGCGTGGCTCCAGTAATATAAAAGCATTTCAAGGTCCTGGAGTGCCTTAGCTCTAGCCAGTTGTTCCCAGACCATCACCCCCCCCAGAAAATTTGTGGAGGGAGTTGAAAAGCTCCGTGTTGCCCCAAAACATCACACTGCTCTAGAGCAGATCTGCAGGGAGGAATGGGCCAAAATACCAGCTACAGTGTGTGCCAACCTGGTGAAGACTTACAGGGAAACATTTGGTTCCTCTGTCATTGCCAACAAAAGGTTTATGTTTACAAAGTATTGAGCCCCATGAACTTTTGTTATTGACTAGATACTTAGTTTTCCACCATAATTTACAAGTTAAATTCTTTAAAAACCCTACAATGTGATTTCCTGGATTTTTTTTTTCTCATTTTGTCTCTCATAATTGAAGTGTACCTATGATGAAAATTACAGACCTCTCTCATCTTTCTAAGTAGTAGAACTTGCACAATCAGTGGCTGACTAAATACTTACGTGTGTGTGTGGCTGGCTGGCTGGCTGGCTGGCTGGCTGAACTGGCCATTGATGCCGACAGCGACTTTAAATGAAACAAGCTTGGTAATACTTTGAGTGATTTTGAATTGTATATGAAGTTCTTGCCTTTTGCTTTCAAATGAACAGGTAATGATCCTGTAACCCAAGGCAGTATTTCAGCAAGCTTCTTTAACCAAGCCCCTCCCACCAGGTATGTTTAACATTGTGAAAGTGTATGTTAAGATCCTGCTTAACTACTGCTTAAATAAGGAATAGTGGCCCTTGTTTACACATAAGCAAGGTAACATTAAGTACTTTAAATGTCTTAAAGATGCTATTAATAAATATTTAATACATTCGTTTGCTTTGTGGTATGTATGCCTTTGTTTTTGTCTTACCAACATGTTGGTTTGTTGATGGTTCTAGAGTAATGTGTATATTAATCGGATAAAATGGACAGCAAAAAGGACTGCGGGATTGTGGTGGCCTTCTAGTATCCTTTACAGCAGGTGGTAGAAATGCAATATGGCGGCTAAACACAATGGTGCAAAAGCAATATAATCATTCGTTCCTTCGCATTAATTTATTTTCATATTCACTTAAATCTGTGGTAGCCTCGTGTTTAATGAACTGATCTATGGACCACAAGGTCCAGGGTTCAAATCCCACCTATGCCAAGCTGCCACTGTTGGGTCCTTGAGCAAGGCCTTTAACCCAAAATCGCTTGGATTGTAAGAATATATCAATTGTAAGTCACTCTGGATAAGGATGTCAGCTAAAAGAAGAAATTTGTAAATAAAATTCAGAGCTGTTTTGAGCTGGTGCAACAGGTAGCACAGGGAGCAAGGTAAAAACCAACAGACAAGACACCAATCCATCACATAACATGTACACAAACACATATTCTACTTATTATTATTTAGATTTATCAACATCTACGCCGCCCAAGGAGGTTGGGTCCCTTTTTGAGTCTTGGTCCTCCCAAGGTTTCTTCCTAGAACTAGGGAGTTTTTCCTTGCCACTGTCGCCCTAGGCTTGCTCAATTTGGGATTGGACGTAGTTATTAGGAGATAATCTAAACTTGTAAAGTTGCTTTGAGACAATGCTCCATTGTAAAAAGCGCTATATAAATAAATCTGACTTGACTTGACTAGTGGTTAAGGTACTGGATAATGGGCCAGAATGTCCAGGGTTCCAATCCCACCTCTTCCAAACTGCCATTGTTGGGTCCTTGGGCAAGAACCTTAACCCACTATTACTTGTTTTGTGAGGTTGTATCAGTTGTAATGTGCTCTGGATAAGGGTGTCTTCTAAATCAGTGTTTCCCAACCTTTTTGAGCTACGGCACATATTGGAAAAATCACAATTCACACCACCAAACACACATGTCACAAAAAGCACATTTATTGAAATGTATTGAAAATCTAGTCTTAATTTACGGACTCAGTGTGAAACCTGGTATTGGTATTGGGGGTGTAACGATGCACTCTGCTCATGATTTGAGTCACGATTCAATTTTCTTACAATAAGACATTTGCTAAAGCACATTCCTCTTTTAAAATTTCTGAAGTGTAAACAATACAAAACAATTAATATTTCTCTGTATAAGGTTAAAAAAAGTAGTCTCCTGCAATTCAATGAAATTAATAGAAGCAGAGGTTTAAAATTGTAAACAAAATGCTCTATTGTAGCTTCACCATATCTTAAATAACCAAGTGAAAAACCTTGTTTTATGAAGACTAACAATTCAAAATAATGTGTACTCTTCTTACAGAAAACATTAAACCGAAAGAACAAAATATGCTATTGTGTAACAGTTTCACCAAATTAAAATAAGTAAGTACTGTAGTACTTTGGTTCTCTTTCATTAATTCATTCCAGGAAGGCTTGTGGAGAACCAAAAACGAGTACAGAGCAAATTTTTTCAGTAAGAAATGCAAATTGAATGAATCCCTTTCAGACCCTCAGAAAATCCACATTGTATTATGTAGTCCACATTTATATACTATAATGGAGTTGTATTGTACAGGTGCTCCCTGATCTATGATGGGAATACATTCCGACACATCCGTGATACAAGATAAATGTATCATGAACTGATGAGTTTGTGTTTAGGGTCATAGCGGAGCCTGTGATAACCTACATTAATCTAGAATTGGCTAAAATTATTAACACACAGCTTTGTAATAGTGATGAAAAATCTCATGCAATTTAGTGAATAATGGATTGAAAGTGACAAGTAAAAACACTTACACTGTTGGTGAACTCCAGGCATTAGCATAGTTGCTTTCGGTTGACAGTCAATACAACCTTTTTAGGTCCCATGGAGACTTTTTTGCTCTGAATACAGTGGATGTAAAAATAAAGAAAGACATGATGCAAATAGCAGAGATCTTCACTGAGAAATAGCAGAGATTCACTTCACTTCAGTGCTGGCTATTGTGAATCTGAATTACTGAATCACTGTGTACTGAATCGAGGTTTGGCTGAAACTAGTCACGCGGCTCGACTCCTACAAGTTTAACCAATGCTTAACGAGTCGTAACTTTAGGCAAGTGAGTTCCGAGCAAATGATGAGAACAGAGGTGCATTTTTCTGGTCAAAATGTGTCGAGAACCAAATTCAGGTTCTGAGGGGGTTGAGAACAGGGGTACCACTGTACTGTCTCAAAGCTTGAAAAATCAGTAAAGAAACACACCTTTAAGCGTCTTCAATCAAATTAATCTTTGCCATTGCAAGACAAAAAATGTGTGTATGGGAGCATGACATGATTGCGCCCTCATGTTCAGAAAATACAATTGCATTAGACGGCATAATAAATAGGAACACCACCTCCACAATGCACATCGTCACAGTTTTGCTTCGGGTGACAATGCCTCGTTAAAGCCCTAATAGTTGTTGACTATATCTTGTCTCTATCTCATTTCTAAACTGGCTACCTCATATCATCTTGCATGCATGATAATTGAATGTACTATTTATTTATTTATTATTTTATTTTTTTTCCCTAGGAGTACCTCCCAGTTCAAATCCAAAAGTAGCAGAAAATCTGAGAGGAGTTGCAGTTTCCATAGCAGACTTAATCCTCTAGTGCCCACAGTACACCCCAAACAGAAAGACATGGGTCAGGTGCTGAGCTTGGATGAGAGAGCTGAGGAAACCAAGCAGTTACCTTCTACCCCAAAGTGGAGGAAAGCTCACAGTGTGAAAGATGTGGCCAGACCAACAAGCGGGTCCAGGGTGGCCAATCCTGTAGTTAAGCCGCTTCTTAAATCCATGTCGGCACACAACCTAATAGACAGTAAGTCCAATGTTCTTCGTCATTCTTCAGTATAATTGGTATGTTGGAAAGATGTTGTTATTCATACCCCGTGTTTCGACATGCTATATATTGTCCTTGTAAATGTTATGTGCATTACAGTTTGTCTGTGTTGCACAGCACATAAGAGGACAACAAAAAGTGCATTCATGTGACAATATGAAATGAGTGCCATATAAAGTAAATACACATGACATTTGCTAACCAGAACAAAGACAGTATGAGTGCCACCAGTTCGTATGGATGCTGGTTAAGCTTTATATGAATTGTGTGACCGCACATGGTGCACATAATTGTCAGTTGTCACTGTACAGAAAATTGGGTGGGGGTGGGTGGGTTTGTTCCCTAGCAGCATGTAGAAAAGTACACTGAGACTTTAAAGCAACATAAGCTGCCTTCAAGACGACATCTTTTCCAGGGACGTCCATGCATTTTTCAAGCCCAGATAAATGGGGAGGGTTGTCAGGAAGGGCATCCTGTGTCAAACCTGTGCCAAATCTAATACAGACCCATCTATAATGGGAAATGGTATAAGACACTAGTTGAAGTAGTGATTTGTTTAAAATGAAGAGAGATTGATTGAGGAATGTTTTTAACTTAAATACCATGCACATCATACCAACATCACTGAAATGTAATCACCTTATTTTTAAAGGTAGAAAATCTGCAAATGTTTCCCAATTGAAGAAGGAGAATCAACCTCCACTACCTGAGCTTCTCACAGACAAGGCTGATTCTGGAGTCCATTCACCATACTTATCTCTCACAAGTTGCCCATCCCCTCAACCCTATGAGAACCCCAACAGAAAGCCCCGCTGCCTCAAAATGCGCTCCTACATGAGCCCTACAACCAGCTTCAAAGCCAAGGTTAGCCGCTCCTTTTCCCTTGGAGAGGGTCTCCATCTGAACTTGCACAGTGGCCAGTCATCCCAATCTCTTGCCAGCTCCTCTAGTGCCAGCACACCTTTTCAATCCTATCCGTCCACACCCCTCCCTGGTTCAAGCAACCCAAGTGACCTGAGGGTCAACCATGGTGAATGTCAGACTAGAGATGATAAAACCAAGAGCCATGTTTTGGGGTGGATGAGTAACCCGGAGTCTGAATATCCCAGCGGGTCTGCTCCTACATCTAGTAGAGCTACATCTGCACCGAGAGACACTCTTGCGATCAGTGGAGAGAGCCAGGAGTTTCTTGTTTCTCAATCCTTGTCTGCAAATGACAGCCATAAGACTGTATCTTACCCACCACAGCAACCCTTATTGGGTGTCCAGACATTTGGCGAGTCCAAGGAGAGTCCATCTGATCAAGGTATGTGTTCTTCCACAGTTATCTGTCTGTCTCAGTCTCTTTATGCTCGCTTCAGTGGTAAGAGCCGGCTGCTGGAAATGGCAGTTCCTAAACGCCTGGGTTTGATTCTGGAACTTTGCAATGTGATGGTCAGGTCTTACCTTCATGGAATTCTGTGGTGGACAAGCACCCTGTCCAGGGCTCATCTCTCTCTGTGCCCAGTGAATTCTGGGTTGACCTCCAGGGCCTGGCCGAATAACACATTATGAAAATTTCCCTTAATATTGACCTTTAAACATCTCTTAAGTGTTACCTAAGGGCTTTCTTCATGGAAAACACAAGGGTTGAGAATCGAAACCAAAATTCTCAGAGAACTGGGTACCCATTAAGAAAATAGAATTTCTATTCCGCTTATCAGTTCCTACTAACGCATTTCATGCTTCAGGTACATGGCCATGATTCGTGCAAACATGCGTCTGCAGGCACTGATCTGCCAGGACCGGTGCGTCATGACGTAGTTTTGTTTTTTGATATTCTCCTTCAGAGCATTAGCGGAAGATGGGCACTAAAATGTGCTCAAAAGTTTGGCTACGCCTTGAGAGAAGAAAAACGAAAAGCGAGTTTTCGAGATAAATGTTCTTTCACTCTGATGGTCTAGAGGATTTATTAAGAGCACTGATTTGACCATCAGGCTTTATTACAGTGACTTAATGGGTACAGCTAAGAGAAAAAAACTAGGCACAGGCTCTCCCCAATGTTCCTGACAAGTCAGAATGATATCCATTGCTTTAGTAAGCCTTTTGTTAGCTATTTCTGTTTGTTTGCTGTCCTTTTTTTAGTCTACTGATTTATATCTGCACTACATCCCCGATGTTCACTTGTGGAAAGTTGCAGCAGGGCCACCTCATACCTGTATTCCAGCTTAAATCATGATGTCGGTTGGTTTCTCTGCCTCAGTGATATGCTGTCAGACACAATGAGCAATTTTCCCAAGGCTCTTCTGATTTATTGTCCTGCAGAAGAGTCCTCGGTGGATTTGGAGACCTGCAGACAGGCTGCTTCTGATCTGTACAGCAGTGTGAAAAAGGTCTCGCAACTCTGCAGAATGGTGAGTGATATGGCAAATTTGTAATGGTTCACACACATACAGTACCCTGACACGGTTAAATTCTACTTTCAGTTGACTAATAGCACAGAGAATTGTCCAATAAGATGTTTTCATTTTGACCCCTCACACCTGGATCACTGTTCCAATTACTTTCTTCAGTTACGCGCTTTAGCCAAGTGACTACACAAATGATATATCAGTGTAAAGGCCAGGATGTTCTCTAGATGGCGCATCAGCTTTTAGCTCTGTAGATTATATGGTTATTGAAATATTCTTCAACCCATGTCCTCCACAGAAGACAAATGAATCATCAGGTCTTAAAGAGTATATGCAGAGGTGCTTGAAAGTTTGTGAATCCTTTAGAATTTTCTATATTTCTGCATAAACATGACCTAAAACATCTTCAGATTTTCAAACAAGTCCTAAAAGTAGATAGAGAAACCAGTTAAATAAATGAGACACAAACATTATACTTGGTCAGTTATGTGGATTGGTGGAGTCCAAACTCTTTAGAGATGGTTTTGTAAACTTTTCCAGCCTGAAGAGCATCAACATCTCTTTCTGAGGTCCTCAAAAATCTTTGTTCGTGCCATGATGCACTTCCACGAACTTGAAATATATCCCTGTTTTTTAAATAAAACAGGGTGCCCACTCGCACCTGATTGTCATCCCATTGATTGAAAACACCTGACTCTAATCTCACCTTCAAATGAACTGCTAATCCTAGAGGTTCACATACTTTTTCCACTTACTAATATGTAATATTGGATCATTTTCCTCAATAAATAAATGACCAAGTATAATATTTTTGTTTCATTTGTTTAACCTTGTTCTCTTTATCTACTTTTAGGACTTGTGTGAAAATCTGTTGATGTTTTAGGTCATATTTATGCAGAAATATAGAAAATTCTAAAATGTTCACAAACTTTCAAGCACCACTGTATGTGATTATAATGTGATTGGATAAGTTTATTGGAGAAAACTGTACAATTGAAATTAGGCTCTAGTACACAGTTAGGCCACCTCCAGACTGGATACAAGGCGAGATGCAGTTGGGTGTGGAGGCAAACAGGTTCCATATGGTGTCCTGTGGCACTGTTTTGGTGGTAAATCTGGAGGCCTGTTCCAATCTGGTGGAGGCATTCCTGGGAAACTCTTGCTGTGTGTGGGCAAGCTATAAAATGCCAGTTGGAAGCTTTGCCATGAGGCAACACATGGGGGTGCAGGATCTTGTATCACTACTAGGGGTGACCAACTGTCACCCCCTCCCAGATAACAAAGTCAGGGTTGAAACGCTCATCACGAGGCCTCCATACTCTAATCCAACTGTCATCTGGCCCCAAATGGAATCTGGCTTTGTCGCTAAAGATGATTTGGTGTGGGTGTGGGTACGGGTACGTTGCCGGTTGTGTGCTTGCTTCTCTCTAGCCTATAACTATGTAAACTGGTTCACATTCACTCGTTGAATCTCGGTTTCATCTGGCATCTTCCATATTGCTCATCATACTGTCTGTCGATGCATTTTTGGCATCTGTCAAACTAAAGTATCAGGTCCATCATACCATCCTCTTAAGTGTTACGGCTTCCCCTTCACAGAGCCGGAACAGTACGTTACTGCATTTTCTACAATTATTGTACATTTCCATTACCGTATTTTTCGGACCATAAGGTGCACTTAAAATCCTTTAACTTTCTCAAAAATCGACAGTGCGCCTTAAAATGTGGTGCGTCTAATGTATGAATTAATTCTGGTTGTGCTTTCTGACCTAGAACCGATTGTAGATGGTACACGGCGCTCATAAATCTGTCAAAATGTTTTAGCACGGCCTTGGTAAGTTACGAAGCTTACGGCCACCGTAGTGCGCACCATCGCGGAGTAATACGGTATGTGCTTCAGCATTAGGGTACGTGCATTCATAAGTTTTCGAAGCGAATTTCAAACTCAACGCTATCGGTCACGCAGTACAACATGGACATAGAGCAGCTGCGAGATAATTCAACATTAACGAATCAATGGTACGGAAGTGGAGTAAGAAAGAAGACGCCCTGCGCCAGGTAAAGACCAAACTGAGTATCCGAGGGAACTTAAGAGTTTTGTTTCATTTAATGTTCCTTATAACCCGGTGCGCTTTATAGCCCGAAAAATACGGTAATTAGAAATGCATTGGCGTTAGAGCTGCTGTTTTCAGCGGTATCTCTGGCGTATCATTTACGTATCGTTTGCACGGTTTTGTTGTGAAAATACTCTTTATATTGACATTACAGTAGCATAAGACTGTCACTATGCTAATGTTTGGTCAGTGTCCTGTTTCACAGAACGTAATGTGATTGTTAAATGGCGCATACCTGTTAGATATGTATATTAATGTGTTGTATTTGACAGCCCATTTCTGGACCTTTGAATGTTTGCTTTGATTGATGTCTCTCTGCTGGTCTAGGTGAACACCTGTGATGGAGATGTGGCTACAGAGCAGCAGCAAGAGATGAAACGTGTGCTGATGGATGCTCTTTTGACAGCACAGTGTGAGCTGCAGTCTGTTCCTGGACTTTCTCCTTTGGTGGGACTGATGGGGTCGGTAGGTGGAGAGAGAACTCTGGCTCTGCTGGAGCAGTACTCTCAGCTCCTCCTGCAGACTGTGGCGAGGAGACTAGAGCACAAGATCTAGTCTCATACCGAACTGTGTGATACTAATATTCATGGACCTATTAGGATCCAACGTCTATCTAGGAGATCAACAGGTAACACTGTGCCAAAAAGTTTTAACTTGGTATTTTATCCCATCATTTTAAATGTTTGTTCGTTCTTTTCTTCAAGTGGCTTTTTAAAGAAGCACCAAAAGATAGAACAAACCAATGGTTAATTATTTATTGTTCCTTTTTTGTTAAACCACTTGTTTTGTAGTATTTTAATATAATTTATCCAATAATATAGTTTACATGTTTTTATGTGTATATACACCCATGTTGCAAATGCATGCTGGATTTGTCGATTTATTTAAAAGTTTTAAAGCCTTTATTAATAACTCCAATATATTGTTGTCAGCCCATGTCAGTGACTTGTGGCATTGTTTTTAATCAGTGTCTTCGTTGTGATTTGTCCCAACAGTTCGTACTTCCCTTCCTGTTGAGTTTGTATTAATAAAGTGTATTGAATGGTGACAATTTTAAAGAAGTCATATCCTGAACCAGCCTATTGTATCAGTCATAGTACATGCAGTTATGTATTATTGTTAAAGTTACACAGTTGCAGACAATTGTGCAGCTCAAATGGAGTGGGATAACAACAGCTTGTAGACATTTTGTAAATAATAGGAACGAACATGAAATCATTAAGCAAGTCACTCGGTCTTGAATTGGGAGCATCTGTGCCAGTTTATTGTAAATCGTTTTGTCAACAGTCAGAATTGTCGACTTTGTGGAATGAATTTGCTGCATTGTGACTTGGATTAGATGTGTTAGGAGAGCCAAATTAGCAATGCCATTCCTGTCCTGTTGCCTCACAGCTGAGTGCAGTATACTCCTGCAGTGCTGGTGGGTTGAGGTTGAGGTAGCAGAAGTGAGGCTGGAGTTCAAGGCAGAGTATCCACGTTGACAGATTCAAGATTGACATCATGCAGGATGTTAAGACGGTTGATTTGGTTCACCTCTTTGATACGGTGCTTGAAGTCAAACAGGGGCATGTTATTGACTGCCACCTTGAACTCGCTGATTGTGCAGAGGATCTTCATCTGTAGAAGAACAGGGAGTCCTGTAATTATATTCAGACCTCAAGTCTAGTTGAGAGTAGCGATGTATAAAGCAATACATTAGTCATTTACAGTTACTGATTAATAGAAATTACCTGCATTACACGTTTGAGTTAAAAAAAAAACAAAAAAAAAACTCATTGACAATAAACAAAGCACCCAGATATAAATGTCGGATTGCTGCAAAACTCTGCATGCAGTCTCAGGCAGACGTGTAAATGATTACAGGTGTGGAATGATTAAATACTGAGTCATGCCAAAAGGGGGTGTAAAAGTGCTTCCCCCGCTGCCCTGTGAAAAGGCTTTCAGACGCTACTTTTGGGTAGTGTAGCTCTTGGTGAGAGATTGTTGACTGCTAGACATGCTTCTGTGCTCGAAAACATTTTGGCCAGTTGACAGACTATGAAAGGGGAAGAATCATTGGACTGAGAGAAGCAAGATGGTCGTTCTGATGAATTGCCTGCCATCGAGGCGGTTCTGTCCCGGCTGTTAGGAGGTGTTGGGAGCAGTGGTTCTGTGAGGGCACATACACATGGCAAACAGGCTCTGGACGGCCCATACAGACCACCAATAGAGAGGCTTGTTTGATCCACCGACAAGCACGAGCAGCTCCCGCAGTTTTATTACCCTACAGACCCAGGTGGCACAGTCATTTCCAGGCGCTTAGCAGAAAGAAATTTCTTGTCACAGCGCTCCGTGTCCTGCCATTGACAGCTTGCCGCCATTGCTTTCGTTTTCAGTGGTGTCATGAACAAGAAACCTGGACTGCTACAGACTGGAGTTGTATCGTCTTTAGCACTGAATCCAGGTTCTGTTTGGAACCTGACAACGGTCCAGATTGAGTATGGAAGCTTTGGGGTAACCATACGGAACCTGTATGCTTCTAATGCCCAACCATATTATCTTGTTCATATCTTGTATGTAGACTAGATGCAGCCCAACAGGGTACTAGAGCCTCCTTTCAATTGTACGATTTTCCCCAATAAGCTTATCTTTTCACTCTAATATTGTAATCACTTACATTTATCATCATTACATTCAAACAACGTTTCATTCGATCCACAACTCCTCCTTGGTGCATTATTGTTTTTGTCAATGAGTGCATTTGAATTTCAATAACTGTACTTTTCCTTAAATTAAGTATTTGAAGGACTATTGGCCTTTTATCCAAAAGGATATGCTTGTACTTAGTCGATACACATTAAGGGAGTAACTTAGAAGTAATGTAATGAGTAACGGGATTACTTTTCCAGAAAATAAGGAGTAAAGTACCCGGTACTCCCCAATATGTTTTGAGAGAAGCTATTAGTAATTTCTGATGGATTAGATGTTGAGTAACTACATCAACACTGGTGGGCAAAAACACAAATTTTTTCTTACCTCAAAGTTTTGTCCTGCTGCAAAAGGAAATGGTGCACTGAGATTTCTCTCCTCTGGTCCCCATTGTTCTCCCAGCTTGTGGTTGCGGACCAGGACCTGCTTCCCTCCCTCGTTGAATCGTGGATTAATATGAAAGGCGATGTCATTACCACGCAGGAAATTCACTGTGAACCTGGCATCCAGAGACTGAGTTATACTTGAATTGCAGCTGTAAAACCGAGCTAAACTATTATTTAGTTGTGCTCATTTAAAATACTTGCATATAGCTTTACTGTTGTATAATCAAGTAAGTGTCACATATCTGAACTTGAGAGTATTCACTTACATTTTAGCACCAGGCTTTACTTGGCCTCTTATTGTTAGCATCAGCTTATCATAGATGCCTCTAGGAAAATTCATGTTGAAAGGTACTGACTAAGACGACATGAATAGAAACAACAAGGGGTTAGAATCTGTTTAGCAGCATATTGTTGTAATGTTTAATGTGTTAATAAATTTCTGGTACAACATGATTCCTGCAACTTTTTTTGTGTTTATGCTATAAAAGTGCACTTTCTGTCTGTTCAGGCAAACTTACCAACTGCCTTAATGAAAATCCAAAAGTCTGGGCAAAGTCCAGTAACTTACCGGAGGTCCTGTAGATGGAACTGGTGGCCATGGCTGTTGTTGGCCACCAGTTGGGTTCTGACCAGGCCATCCTGATTGACCAGGGTTCCCATGCCATGCAGGGCGAGTGGGATTTGGGAGCTGTGAAGGCCAGTTGGGTGGGATGGATTGGTTTGGTTGGGATGGTGAGATCGGTTGGTTTGGCTGGGATGGTGAGATCGGTTGACTTGGTGGGATTGGTTGGAATGGTGAGATTGGTTGATTTGGTGGCATGGGTTGGTTTGATTGGTATGGTGAGATTGGTTGGCTTGGTGTCATTGGTTGGATTGGCGAGATCGGTTGGTTTGGTGGAATGGGTTGATATGGTTGGTACGGTTGGCTTGGTGGCATGGGTAAGTTGGGTTGGCTGGGTTGAGTAGTTGGAAAACTTGGCCATCCAGGTTGGGTAGTTGGTGTTGGTTGGTTTGCTGGCCAGTATGGTATGTTGGGTTGCATACTGGGCAAGTTGGCTTGGTTGGGCTGATTTGGACAGCAAGGTTGGTATGGTTGACCTGGCCACTCTGGCACCCCTGGTTGCTGTGCACCCTGACAGGGCCATAACCCATTACCCTGTGAACCAGCTGATGGGCAACTCATTGTGTCTGGTAACTAGGGAGATCAGAAAACACATTGGGGTTCAGGTGTTTATTTTGCACATAATGGTCATATGGATGAACTGTGACACATGCAATGCAATTTGAGATTTAACATGAAGCCTTAATTCGACCATGTACTCATGAATGTAGATCAAGATTATTTTGTTATTGTGAAAGGGCTCCCAGATGATGTCACTTCATTTGTATTAGCATTTCAGCTCAAATATCTTTAAGTATTTGAGAAAAATCACCTTCACCTTAGCTGTTTGGAATCTGTGCTCATCTTGTTTTTTCTAATATGCTTAATTAAATTAGTAAATTTGTTAGTACTAGTTCTAGAGTAATGCTTTCCATTCCTGCTGCTGGGGTGTCTCGTGCACAAAACAGGAAGAACAAAAAAGGGGGGCTGTGCAAAGTGTTGTATCAGTAGTTGCAACCCCTGGTTGTCCAACAATTATGGATGTTGCAGGTAGATAAAATATCAATGTTCCTTCATTTCCTTTGACTTTTATTTCATTGCAGACAATATGAACCCAAGAGATTTTAGTTTTCTTCTGGGCAACTTCATTTAGTTTGTTAATTACCCATTCCTGCATTTCCGCTTGCAACATAAGAAGTTGGGACGGGGGTCATTTAAAGCTAGTAATGAGGTAAAACAACTAAATAGTGATGTGATTCCGAACAGGTGATGTCAACAGGTGATATATGATCATAATTTGGTACAAAAGCAGCATCCACGAAGGGCTGAGTCTTTGAGGAGTAAACATAGGAAGAGGATCTCCAGTTTATCTACAAATGTTTGTTTTTTTAAACATTTCAGTAATTTTCATACAATGTTCCTCAAAGAAAGACTAGAAAGGATTTACATATTTCAGTCCTAACTTTTTTAGATTTGGCTTGTTTTGCATGTTCTTGTTGGAAAATTTATGGACGTCCCTGGAAAAGCTGTCATCAAGGCAGTTTTTTGCAATGTTGCTCCAAAATGTATGTACTTTTCTGCATTAATGCTGCCAGAAGTGTAACTGACCTTTGCCAAGGGCACTGACACAACCCCATACCATGACAGACTCTGGCTTTTGGACTTGTTGCTGATAACAGTCTGGGTGGTCCTTTGTCTTTGGTCCGGAGCGCAGACCATCCATTTATTGGAAAAACAAACAAACAAAAAAGGTCCGACCTTGTATCTGATTGGACCACAATTTCGCTGTGTGATGGTCCATCCCAGATGCCTCAGAGCCGAGAGAAGTCTTAAGTGGCATTTGTGAATGTAACTCTTTATTGTAGTGCTGCATAAAGCTTTGATAAATTAATTCCTTGCCCATGTGGTTATATGAATGACCATTCTTGATGCAGTGCTGTCTGAGGGATTGGAGATCATGCCTTTTCAGTTTAGGCTTGTGCTCTTGTCATTTATGCACTGAAATTCCTCCAGGTTCCATGAATTGTTGAATGCTATTATGCACTGTAGAGGGAGAAATATGCAAATTCCTTCCAATCTTTCTTTGAGGAACACTGTTTTTAAAGATCATTTTCTCACACAATTGTTGATAAACTGGAGATTTTCTGCCCATCTTTGCTCCTCAAAGACTTAGCCTTTTGGATTTCGTGGTTTTGTAACGAATCATAATTTTAATCACCTGTTGACATCGCCTATTTGAAATCGCATCATTTAGTGTTTTTATTTTATTTTATTAAACTTCATTACTAGCGCTAAATTGCCCCGTCCCAACTTTTTTTTGGAATGTATTGCAGCCCTTAAATGCAGGAATGCATGTTTATTAAGAAATATGAAGTTGACCAGAAAAAACTGAAAGAGCTTGGGATCATACTGTCTGCAATGGAATAAAAGTCTGTTTAAGGAACACTGCATGCATATATATTTTATATATATATATATATATATATATATAGATAGATATATACACACACACACACACACACAGTGGGGCAAAAAAGTATTTAGTCTGCCACAGATTGTGCAAGTTCTTCTTAGAAAGATGAGAGAGGTCTGTAATTTTCATCATAGGTACACTTCAACTATGAGAGACAAAATGAGGAAAAAAAAAATCCAGGAAATCACATTGTAGGATTTTTAAAGAATTCAATTGTAAATCATGGTGGAAAATAAGTATTTGGGCACCCACAAACAAGCAAGATTTCTGACTCTCACAGACCTGTAACTTTTTCTTTAGGAAGCTCTTCTGTCCTCCGCTCATTACCTGTATTAATTTCTTATTTTTCATAAGTATGCTTACTTTCACACTCAACTCTACCTACAGTAGATAAAGCTATTGTGTAATTTATATAACAAAATGTGCCTTTTAAATCTTTTGAAATATAAGTACATTTGACTAAATTGTTAGATTATCCAGCATGCAAACATAATGTGGAAGAAACAGTGAGAAAATGATCATACCTGTTAAGATGCAAATCAGACTGCACCCACAGCTGTAAGTGACCTCTGGGAGAATGTAAAAGAACCTATCGTCCATCTCTACAAATATATATCCTTCTCAATTCAGCCCACTCCCTCATCCCTACTCTCCCATGCTCCTGGGAAAACCACTCCCAGTAAAAGGAATGCCACACTCCATTTAATTATTGCTCCACAGAGGTTTGTACTGTCACCAAGAAACGGGAGCATTGGAGCCTTGTTCGACCTGCTGAAATGTATTCAGATTTATCATAGGATACACAAACATACACACTGAAAATTCTATTGAGTTAGTTGTCCAGATAAGTGTTATAGAATTCAGTTGTGCTAATGTGTCAGGCCACTGATGATGCCACTGAGATTACTAAGATTTGGCGCTGTGAATTAAACAATGTACAAATGCTTGAGAAAATGATTGAAATGTTAAAAACAATGTTCCTCAGAGAAAGGGTTTTTGCACACTTCTTTTTATACAGTGCATAATATCCTTAAACAATTCAAGAACTCTGGAGGAAATTCTATCCATAAAAGGCAAGGGTGCAAGCTTTAAACTGAATAAATGTGATCTCCAATCGCTTAGACAGTACTTCAAGAAACTGTCATTCATCAATAGCTGATAGTACCACATGGGCAAGAGATTACGTTGGCATTACTTTTGGCAATCACTTCAATACACAATGCCACTTAACTTTACTGTGCAAAAAATAATTCTTATGTTAACCATGTCATGAAGCAGAGTCTACTTCTGGGATGGACCATCAGACAGTGGAAACATGTATTGTGGTCAGATAAATCAGTATTCGAGAACCTTTTTGAAAGAAATGGACACTGTTCTCCAGACCACAGAGCAAAAGGACCATCCAGGTTGTTCTCAGCGATAACCTGATGCGATAACAGACCCTGGCTTTTGGACTTGTGTTGGGGCCCTTGGCAAAGGTCTTTTACACTTCTGTGATGGCAGCATTAATGCAGAAAGGTACACTGAGATTTTGGAGCAACATAAGCTGCCTTCAAGTTGACATCTTTTCCAGGGACATCCAAACAAACGGAATCATAAAAAGTTAGGACTGAAATATGCAAACGCCTTCCAATCTTTCTTTGAAGAACATTGCATCGTCTGCCCACCTTTACTCCTCAAAGACTCGGCCTTTCATGGCTACTGCTGTACAAATCATGATTCTAATTACCCGTTGACATCACCTGTTTGGAATTTAGTTTTTTAACCTCATTACTAGCCCTAAATTCCCACATACTAACTTTTTTTTTTTTTGGAATACGTTGCAGTCCTGAAATGCAAAGTGGATGCTTATTAAGAAATGAAATTAAGTTGACAAGAAATAAAACATACAGTAAGGGTTCATACTGTCTGCAATTAAATAAATGTGAAAGTAAATGTAAGGAACAAAAATTTTTTTTTTTTTTTTTATTATTATTTTTTTGTTTATTTATTTTTTAACCAGTCACTACTGACGGTCAGTGGTGAGATGTAATGATAGTAATAGAAGTTCTTTACATGTCATCTGCCAAAACTATACAACTGGCTGAGTTGACCATTACAAATGGCAGCAAAGTATGAAGCTGTACGATAAGCGTATTCTCAGTTCGCACCCAGTGCTTCCAAAATAGGCTTTTGACCCACTACCACCCTGATAGTATAAGTATAAGTATAAGGCCTTTACATAAAAATATGAATCATTCATATTCAGTCTGTTTATCTCGATCTGCATCTCTGGCATGTTTTTAATTTTAAATGGCATATTATGATCCCAATTTCCTATGGTGCTTTACTAACAGTGTGATTGTGTATTGATGTCAGCTGTCATGAGACTAACTACTCACAACAGGCACTGACTCACCAAGTCGGGAGAAGAGTAATGCAATTACAGCAGTACAGCTGAGCTCTTGTGTAACAACGACCCACCGTTTAGACTGCGAATAGTTCGACAGGTAAGCAGAGGCCATTAGTTGGCTCATTTAAACTCAATATTTCCTATAATAGCCAAAATCAGTGACGTTACACTGTTTTGTACAACTGTTGCATACATTTTCTGGATGATACCTGTACGGTTGTAATTTGAAGTCCATGGCTCAAATTCACTGGTCAAATCTACTCACTGTTCACTTTTTATTAGCTGCACCTCCTTGTTTCTACACTCATTGTCCATTTTATCAGCTCCACATACCAAATAGATTTGTAGTTCTACAATTACAGACTGTAGTCCATCTGTTTCTCTTCATACTTTTTGTCCCCTTTACTATGTTCTCTAATGGTACGGTCCCCCACATGATCACCACAGATCAAGTACTCTTTGGGTGGTGGATCAGTCTCAGCACTGCAGTGACACTTATGTAATGGTGGTGTATTAGATTGTGTTGTGCTGGTATGAGTGGGTCAGACATAGCAGTGCTGCTGGAGTTTTTACTCTATCACTACTGGACTGAAAATACTCTACCTACTAAAAATGTCCAGCCACCTATAGGCAGCATCTTGTGAGCACTGAAGGATTAGTGGATGACTAACACAAACTCTACCATAACAGATGAGCTACAAGTTGTAGCAATATGATGTCTACTAGAGTGCACAGTGAGTGAACAGTGTTTAAAATCTCCAGCAGCACTGCGGTGCCTGATCCAATGTCAAGAATCTAGGACGCACCATAAACTCCGAGTAAGATATTGTATAATTTTTTTGTTCTAGTTCTCTTTAAAGCATGAGCGCTAACCATGCTATCCCTGGTCCAACATCAAAAGTGCTTACAGTGGATACATGAGACAGAACTGGAAAATGGAGCAAATGAAGCAAAAATCCCAGAACTACACGGAGGGACCTGATGAATGACCTGCAGAGAGCTGGGATCAAAGTAACAAAGGCTATCATCAGTAGCACACTACGCTGAGAGGGACTCGGATCCTGCAGTGCCAGGCGTGTCCCCCTGCTTAAGCCAGTACATGTCAAGGCCCGTCTGAAGTTTGCCAGAGAGCATATGGATGATCCAGAAGAGGATTGGGAGAATATCATGTGGTCAGATGAAACCAAAATATAACTTTTTGGTAAAAACTCAACTCGCCGTGTTTGGAGGAAGAAGAATTCTGAGTTGCACCATACCTACTGCAAAGCATGGGGGTGGAAACCTCATGCTTTGGGGCTGTTTTTCTGCAAAGGGGACAGGACGACTGATCCGTGTTAAGGGAAGAATGAATGGGGCCATGTAGTGAGAGCATTGAAGATTGAACGTGGCTGGGTCTTCCAGCATGACCATGATCCCAAACACACTGCTCGGGGAACGAAGGAGTGGCTCTGTTAAAAAGCATTTCATGATCCTGGAGTGGCCTAGCCAGTCTCCAGACCTCAACCCCATAGAAAATTTGTGGAGGGAGTTGAAAGTCCATGCTGACCAGCAACAGCCCCAAAACATCACTGCTCTAGAGGAGATCTGCATGGAGGAATGGGCCAAAATACCAGCTACAGTTTGTGCCAACCTGGTGAAGACTTACAGGAAACGTTTGTCCTCTGTCATTGCCAACAAAGGTTATGTTACAAAGTATTGAGTTGAACCACCACCTTATTTTCCACCATGATTTACAATTAAATTCTTTAAAAATCCTACAATGTGATTTCTTGGTTGTTTTTTTTTTTTCCCTGTTTTTGTCTCTTAGTCGAAGTGTACCTATGATAATTACAGACCTCTCTCATCTTTCTAAGTAGGAGAACTTGCACAATCAGTGGCTGACTAAATACTTTTTTGCCCCACTATGTTAAGCTTGTGTAGACAATAAATGAAGGCCAGCTTGTTTGTTGCGGTTGAAGTTCATGCGTATAATGTGATCCTTGCCATACCGCTACCAGGCCTGCAGAGCATGATACTGTCATTAATGTTCTAACATGTTTATTACTTGGCTAAAAGAAGCTATTATGCTGTAAGTCATATCTGTTTTCAATAGGTTAACATTTCTCAGTCCACTGAGCTTACCAGCTCATTCAGAGCCAACTACTTCTGCGTGTAAAGAACAGAACATCATGTGCTGTCAGCAGTTCATTAATATTAAGCAAAGTAGACAGCTGGAAGCTTGTGACCTATGCATTGGAAAGAATGTAGTGCAGAATGTGGATGATTGCTTATCTGTTACAGCTTTATTGATACAATGAAACTCCGCAGGAAAACGCAATGTCAGCTGTGACCTGCAATACTACTGTTATTGTGTGTGTGTGTGTGTGTGTGTGTGTGTGTGTGTGTGTGTGTGTGTGTGTGTCATTGTGAGACCTGGACAAGATCCCCAGACAGTGCTACCATTCACAAAATGGTAACAAGACCCCTCTCTCTATGCTGAATACAGACCACATACTTATATGTAGGTAATGCCAGCATTCCTAGGTA
>JAJAGP010005112.1:0-37621 GCA_025084515.1 Ancistrus triradiatus
AGGGCACACACACAGCGAATGGACTCTGGATGACCCAGACAGACCACCAGTAGAGAAGATTGTTTGATTCACCAATAGGGATAAGCAGCTCCCACAGTTTCATTGTCCACCATCCAGACACAAGTGGCACCTTCACTACACACCCTTGTCTCCACCCGGACCATTTCCAGGTGCTTAGCAGAAGGGAATTTGCTGTCATGCTGCCCATTATGTGTCCTGCCATGTTTGGGGTTGTGTCGTGAACTGCTATGGACTGAGACCATATTGTCTTAAGTGATGAATCCAGGTTCTGTTTAGGATCCTACTACAGTCAGGTTTGAGTATGGAGGCCTCGTGGTGAGCGCTTCAATCCTACCTTTATTGTGGAGTGGCACACTACCCCTATTGATCAGATCTGGGAAGCCATCTCATATGACAGTTTATCACCCCTAGTAGTGATACAAGGGACATTAACAACTCAGAGATATGTGCAGGATGTCCTACGGCCACTTGTGTTGCCTCTCATGGGAGGGCTTCCAACTAGATAATGGCTTTCAGAAAGATAATGCTGGCCCACATTCAGCAAGGGTTTCCCAGGAATCTCTCTGCCAGATTGCAACACTTCCTTGGCCTGCCCGATAGCCAGATTGATCACCAACTGACCATTTATGGGACCAGCTGGAACACCAGCTTCAGGAAATTGAGTGTGGAGGATCTACAGGCCCAGCTGTAGCTAAATGTCTAGCCGTCAGCGATCTATCACCAAGAGGTACACCACCCAAATGTGCCTCTGAGTCTTTTTCTAGACAGCAGGGGAAGCACTTTTCCGCCCTCTTGTGGCAAGACCCAGTATCTAATCAGACCACATCTGTAATCATATATTCAGTATATCTGCCTGCGACCTAACTGCATGTCGAGTTTTGAAGCAATCCGACATTTCTGTCTGGGTGCTTTATTTATTTTTTGTCAACGAGTGTCTAATTAATGAAGTCCTACAAACTAAAAGTATTAGATGGACTGCTTGAAATGTCAGCATTATTTTAACTTCTGTTCAAAAGTATCAAAAATGCAATGAATGTCATCTACACTAGTTAAAAGTTTCCAGAAATTACATCCACTAGATTTTGGAACATGACTGTGAAGTCGGGTACCAATGTAAGCCCTGGCTCACTGCTGGCATTTATCTCAAAGGTATCTGAAGGAGTTTAAGCCTGGGCTCTGTGAATGCCAGTCATGCTCTCTATCAAAACTGACAAACCAATTCTTTATGGACTTGTTTAGGAAGGCAGGTCAGAAAGTTGACAGTTTTTTTGTTTAATGGGGGAATGGGATCAGTATGGCAAAACTTACGGTTTATTGCTTTTTTTAGGTACAGCCAAAGCTTTAAGGATCTGCTGGACTATGAGAATCAGAGTCCTGAGGATCCCCATACCCTCAAACAGTGAGTAACCCAGAAATTTTTCCTAATGGTTATCAAGAGTTCTCCAAACATTTCCATGTCTTCTTTAAACCCAGGCTTAGCCTCTAGTAAGCACTATAAATTACCTGGTAGACCAAATTCAAAGACTGAACCTGGCTTCATGTTCTGACTCACAGATTCTTAGATGTCCTTGTCCAGATTCGGAACAGGCACAATGATGTGGTCCCCACCATGGCCCAGGGAGTGATCGAGTACAAAGAGAAGTTTGGCTTCGACCCCATCATTAGCAGCAATGTGCAATACTTTTTAGATCGATTCTACACCAGCCGGATCTCCTTCCGCATGCTCATCAACCAGCATAGTGCGTTCCTTTATTTGTAGAGGGAATGATGCAGACTTATATATACTGATCCTTCTCAAAAAATTAGCATATTGTGATAAAGTTAATTCTTTTCCGTAATGTAATGATAAAAATTGAACTTTCATATATTTTAGATTCATTGCACACCAACTGAAATATTTCAAGTCTTTTATTGTTTTAATACTGATGATTTTGGCATACAGCTCATGAATACCCAAAATCTCACAAAATTAGCATATTTCATCCGACCAATAAAAGAAAAGTGTTTTTAATACAAAAAAAGTCAACCTTCAGATTATTATGTTCATTTATGCACTCAATACTTGGTCGGGAATCCTTTTGCGGAAATGACTGCTTCACTGCGGCGTGGCATGGAGGCAATCAGCCTGCGTTTGTAGTTGTAGTTCTATAGTGAATCTGTCTTATAGGTCATTCATCAGTACAGAAGTATGGATCAGAAATTAGTACCAAATGTACATTCAAGGCATCCTTTAAAACTTAGTATAGAAGTAGCCATATGCCAGTTTGCACTATAGGGCAGAAGGTGAGAAAGCTTATCACCAAAGCCCATAGTGGTCTCCAAGGTCTTCATTCCAATCAACACAAGCTTCATCTTATGACCACTTACTGTATTTAAATTTGGTCCAGTCTTCAAACTGCTGATGCCTTGGATATGATTCGCAGCTCCACTGCCTTTTGGGTGAAATTATTCTCGCCTTGCTCTAATATAGAGATATTTGATATATAAAGTTCTGACTTAGTTTAATTGTGTTTGATTGCCAGCTCTCTGTTCAAGCAATGACATCAACTATGCCAACCCCAAGCACATCGTGGCATAGGACCCAACTGCAATGTTGTAGACGGTGGTAAGAGGTATGGTATTAACATGCCTGCACAGCTGCGGGTTATACCAGTGTAATACACAACTATACTTACAGTCACCGGTTTTACACAGAGTTAGATGCCATGTTTAAATGTTAAGTCACTCTAACTATTCTTCCTTTCTTAGATGCGTATGTGACAGCAAAGATGCTTTGTGAACAGTATTACATGATGGCACCTGAACTGCAGATCCAGGAATACAACAGTGAGTGTGTGCTTACTTCCTGTGTAGATGTATCATATACAGTCAACAATGGCTTCAATTACAAAACAGTACCTGGATGGTTGTGTCATGCAGATTTTGTGTTCCGAAAAGTGTGTTATGAAGCCATTGAAAAAAAACATCAAAGAAAGTTTGGAAAGTTTGATTTGAAGTGGTTCAGTAGAGTTGCTGGATCTGTCCTGTGATTAAACACAGTAGAAGAGTAGTCATTGTTAGTAGAGCCTTTTCAGCTGCTGGTGCAAGTGAGCTCCTTCACTAAGAAAAGTCAATGAATGCCATGGAGTAGAGGGGAATATTGCAAAAAAGACTTGTTAGGCACAGTTGAAATTTGTTTTCAAAAGAGGAGACATCGACATTGTTTTTCACGAAAACAGAGACCCTGCCACCAGTGCAAAAAAAGAGTCTTGAGAACAAGTTCTCTGTGGTAGTCTAGCGGGTAAGGTACTGGATTCTGAACCAGAAGGTCCATGGTTCAAATCCCACCTCTGCCAAGCTGCCATTGTTGGGTCCTTGAGCAAGACCCTTACAATTGCTTGGATTGTAAGACTGTACCAATTGTAAGTCACTCTGGATAAGCGCGTCTGCTAAATGCTGTAAATGTAAATGTAATGTAAATGTAAAGTCAGAGACCAGATTTATCCCTATATAGATTAATTGGCCCCACATTACATTACACTCACCAGAAAATGTGGAAGTACAAAATGTGGAACAAAATGTACTTCTCATAAATAAAAAGCAAGTGGCTTGGTGGGTAGCACTGTCCCCTCACAGTGAGGAGCTCCTGGGTTCTATTTCAGGTGGAATTCTTGGTCCTGTTAGTGTGGAGTATGTACCATTCTCCTGTGTCGTTGTAGGTTTCACTTCCAACAGTCAAAGAAAGCACCTCATCCTAATCCCTACCGTCTTGCACCTAGAAGACTTGAGTTATCAGACAGGCTGTGTTTGTCCCAGGGTCTTCACGTCAAGGTAAAAAAGACAAGTCAGATCTATTTTATATAGCCGCTTTTTACAATGGCAAAGCAACTTTACAAGGTTAGATTATCTCTAATAATACGTCCAATCCCAAATTGAGCAAAGCCTAGGGCGACAGTGGCAAGGAAAAACTCCCGTGAAGTGTTATAGGAAGAAACCTTGGGAGGACCCAGACTCAAAAAACGGACCCCGACCTCCTTGGGCGGCGTAGATGATAAATCTAAGAGCGAAACTAAAGTCCTGGAGTCAAAGTGTGAATAAAAATGTGAAGCATTCACATCGGCCATTAAGGGCCTGGTAGGATGGGGGCTGGAGCTGATGACGGAAGCGCTTGAGTGGAGCTCCAGCAGATGAACATCATGTGTGGGGCTGGAACTGCCGGAACACAGCTCGGAGAGAAAACAGAAAATGTAATTAGTTACTGATTAAGAGCACAGTGTCTATTAACAATCACTGATGCCATGTGTAGGATGAGACCCCGGCAGCATTAGCTATAGCAGCATAGCTAGAAAGAGGAGAACTGGTAGGAAACACAGCCAAGAGGGATCACATGAGACATTGGCAACTGTCCAGTTTTGATGAGCCTGTGCTTCAACCTTCTATTCTTGGATGACAGAAGTGGTCTTCTGCTGCTGTAACCCGCCTGCCTCAGTGTTCCATGTGCTATGCATTCTGAGATGCTATTCTGCTCACCACAGATGTACAGAGTGGTTATGTGAGTTATTGTAGGCTTTTAGTGAGCTCAAGCTAGTTTAGCAAATCTTAGTTGAATTCAACAAAGAGCTTCCATATCCAACACTGCCACTCACTGGATATTGTTGTGGAAAATTTTTATAGCAGCATTCTGATTCATATCTAATGGCTGGCGTGTGAAAATCCCAGGAGATCAGCAGTTATAGAAATACACGGATGGTATACCACATAAAAAAACCCAAAAGCAAAAAATTCCCCAGAAAATATTAAGCTTTCTTAGAACATAGATTTACATCAGTAATTGGAGAGCCAGTAAAGAGATCAGTTCGTTGTGTGGACTTTGAACTAAATTTATGTAGCAAAAGTGTTTTATGTGTTTATATTTGTCATATATACCACTGCGCTAAATATTTCATTATCTGTGTGTCTCATTATATTTGAATGTTTGCAAGCCAAAAACCCCGTCAAGCCCATCCAGGTGGTCTATGTGCCATCCCATTTGTTCCACATGCTCTTTGAGCTCTTCAAGGCAAGTGCACCCAGGTAACATGGGTTGATCTCTTCTGTGTTTGACCAAGGACGGTTCATAATGCTGGCTTTATTTGTAGAACTCCATGAGAGCTACAGTAGAACTACATGAGAAGAACGAAGAAGGACTCCCCCCTGTGAAGGCACTTGTAACTCTGGGAGAAGAAGATCTCTCCATTAAAGTAAGCGCTCTGTTGCATACAGGTGGCAGTGTTTCCCACACAATGACTTTGTTGGGCCTCAACAGCTACCAAAGGACATTTGGTGACCCATTTTAGTACTGTTTGTTTTATTTCTTTATCCATCTGAGAGAGTGATGCCATTCGTATTTGCTTCATTAGTGGACAATCTCCCCTCGCTCTACCCCTGTTTGCTCTGCCATTGCAAGAAGTGTCTGCTGACAATTGCACAAGCTCTACAGAGTAAAAGGCAGAAAGAGAGACATTCTCTGGTATTACATTAGAAGACATGGACAGGGTGGATATTTTACAAGCATGAACCAGGTAAAGCAACCCCTTTTCTTCTTATTGTGTAATCATACTCTGATGCTGTTAGCCGCTTCAAATTCATTTAATGAACCCGGTAACTATACTGCATTGGTAGCTACAAGTGTATTTAACACATGTAACTTGACCATAGCACAACATGCAGCAAAGTTATCCTAGAAAATTTTTAAATAAATTTTATTTTCTGTGAAATATACTATTTGTAGCTAAGGTTAGATGACTACTTGTCATGTATTTACTGAGGAGATATGAGTATTTAAAAATAGTTGTAGAGAATAGGGTGTGAGGATGAGCAAGAGGTCCATAGGAAGCCAACATTAGCCTTTAGCATGAAATGGAAATAAATAAACATAAACCTCAAATATTATGTGTGAGTTAATTTGGCATGAAATTACAATTGCAGACAACAGTGAGATGAAATGTATACACCAAACCTGACCTAAACCTGTGCTTTCTAGCTGCAGAAGTGCTGGTCATGTTCATCTCCAGTGTAAGAGAGATTCTTCTATAATGGACAGGGTAAGTGAATTTTATCTTTCTATCTGCACTAAATATATTTGCATCTCATTTCTGCATGGATAATTTGAAGTCAAGTGGCAATTTTTCATCTGTTTTTCAGGTCAGAACTGACCTGAGAAACCGGCTGAAAGAGGATCGCCTGGCTGTATGTCTGTGAATATTCATAAAAGAACAAGCACCAGAGGTGTTCCCATATTCATAGGTTCTTTGAAAAAACAAGAAGGTGCCATCTTTGTAAACACTAGAGAGAGTTTTATTATTAATGTGCTTTTTGCATGTATTACTCTTCCCATGTGGGTGGGTTGAGGGGTGGGTTGGGTGTTGGATCTGTGATTATCTGTGAAATAATAATGTGAAATTAATGCAAGTATTCAATAAATCAAATACTGTACTGAAGGTCATGTGTATTTGCTGTTTGTCACATGTAGTAGACCATTGAAATCCGGTTACCAAAAACAGTGGGTATGAAGGCCTTCTGTCACCACTTTAAAATAGTCAGCGTTGTAACATTTAATGTTTATTATTAATTCTTTTTTGTGCTTATGTTGAGAATTATGAGTTTCACCACATTTGTCCAAATTTAAAGTGAAGCAACAAATAACAATTTTTTTAAAACTTAGTACAGTGAAACCCTTAGAATTTTCTCTATTTCTGCATAAATATGACCTAAAACATCATCAGATTTTCACACAAGTCCTAAAAGTAGATAAAGAGAACCCAGTTAAACAAATGAGACAAAAATATTATACTTGGTCATTTATTTATTGAGGAAAATGATCCAATATTACATATTAGTGAGTGGAAAAAAGTATGTGACCTTTTGCTTTCAGTATCTGGTGTGACCCCCCTGTGCAGCAATAACTGCAACAGAACAGCTTCAGCTCTGGGATGTTGGTGGGTTTCCTCACATTAGCTGCTCGCTTCAGGAGGTTAGGATCAGGATTTTGACTTGGCAATTCCACAACATCAACTTTATTCTTTTTTAACCATTCTTTTTTAGAACGACTTGTGTGCTTAGGGTCATTGCTGCATGACCCACCTTCTCTTGAGATTCATTTCATGGACAGATGTCCTGACATTATCCTTTAGAATTCTCTGATATAATTCAGAATTCATTGTTCCATCAATGATGGCAAGCCGTCCTGGCCCAGATGCAGCAAAACAAGCCCAAACCATGATACTACCACCACCATGTTTCACAGATGGGATAAGGTTCTTATGCTGGACTGCAGTGTTTTCCTTTCTCCAAACATAACGCTTCTTTTTTAAACCAAAAAGTTCTATTTTGGTCTCATCCGTCCACAAAACATTCTTCCAAATGCCTTCTGGCTTGTCCACGTGATCTTTAGCAAACTGCAGACGAGCAGACATGTTCTTTTTGGAGAGCAGTGGCTTAGTAGAAGATATTCTGGGGTCCTTTGTGTCCTCGCTAACTATTACACGCCTTGCTCTTGGAGTGATCTTTGTTGGTTGATCACTCCTGGGGAGGGTAACAATGGTCTTGAATTTCCTCCATTTCTACATAATCTGTCTGACTGTGGATTGGTGGAGTCCAAACTCTTTAGAGACGGTTTTGTTATCTTTTCTAGCCTGATGAGCATCAACAGCTCGTTTTCTGAGGTCCTCAGAAATCTCCTTTGTTTGTGATAAAATAAAGCAGGGTGCCCATCAGGGCACAGCAGGGTGTCATCCCATTGATTGAAAACACCTGACTCTAATTTCACCTTCAAATTATGTACAAACTTTCAAGCACCACTGTTTATACATTAACATAGTATATTAATAGCATATTTTATACCTTAACCCACTATCTGAACCACTAACATTAGAGAGACCAGATTTTTGACAATAAAATACAGGACGCTGTATGTATACAACATTGTAGGGACAGCGTGGATGAGGAACCAGGTCAGAACACAAGCTTTTTGGGCAATGGTTCTCTGCAAATCTTCATTATAAATTTGTCATTTTCCTTGACATACGGGACAAATGTACATATTTTAAAAATAATTTGTGACACCGTGACATGGACTGAAATCCGGGCTTGTCCCAGGACAAACGGGATGGGACATCTGGTCACCCTAACTACCATGCTACACTAATGATAGGAAAATTGTGGAAGTACTGTAGATGTGGAAGTGTTTGTAATGGCTTCTTACCTCTACCTACACCCTCAGTTTCCATCTTATCAGTCAGTAACCAAAATTTGGTTTCACTCAGTGGTAAACCATGGTTGTGTATTTTATGTATTAACTTTTATAGGTGCTAGACCAAACAGTCTGTGAGACAGTTTAGAACATGTGCGCACACACATGATTGAGTATCGTGTGAGGTGAGTGAGAGTGTGTGTGTGTGTGTGTGTGTGTGTGTGTTTGAAGATTAGTGATTTTGGAGGGGGCGTCCCTTGAGCAAGATGATCGCCCTTTCAACTATATGTCCTCCACTGCTCCAATGCCAACACTGAATCTTCACAAAGTGGTGCCCCACTGGTAACCACCAAACATGAGATGTATTTGCATGAGTGAGTGTGGTAAAATGTGCAACACACTCTTTACCTTATATTTCACTCGTCCCTTACACAGCTGGGTTGTGGTTTATGGTTTAACAAGCTCCAGATTGTTATGCGCAGTATTCCAAGGAGATCTGCAGCTCATCTATAGAGGGTGTGGGAACTTACGCAGTCACTATATAAAGGTATGGTCTTTTACATATTGCCTACTTTTTATTTTGGGTATATTATTACATTTCTTTGTAAAATATATAAATACCGTTTTCTATTTGTACCTTCGGTCATGTGTCATGTCATGTTTTTTGATCCTGTGTGACACCAAGATAGTAGATTTAGTTCTGAAACCACATTTCTGTAATAATGAGTAGCACAATGTCTTCTGTCACGATGTGAGAGCTTCGTCTTTTACAGCTAAAGTATAGTTTATGTGTAAATTGTTAGAATACCTTTATATATGTTCTATGGCATAACGGTTACCAATCAAAGTTCATAATGTTTTGTGGACGTTTTGTGGCTAGTGATTACAGAGCATGATACTCCATTAATCAAATAGTTGTAATGTCTTTTAAATCCTAATTGAATAATAAATTTTCTATAAATTTAGTAAATTTACAGATAAATTGAAAGAGAGGCTGTACAGTGGTGCTTGATGCTTTGAAAGTTGTGACCTTTTAGAATTTTCATATTTGCATGAATATTTGACCTAAAACATATTCAGATTTGCCCCACAAAGTCATAAAAGAGATAAAGAGAAACCCAGTTAAACAATTGAAACAAAAATATTATACATTGGCCATTTATTATGAGGAAATTATTCAATATTACATATTAGTTGAGTGGAAACGTAGTGTGCCTTTTGCTTTCAGTATTGCTGTGAACCCCCCCTGTGCAGCATATACAATAACCGTTCCTGTAACTGTTGATCAGTCCTGCACCACCGGCTTTGGAGGAATTTTAGCCCATTCCTCCGTACAGAACAGCTCAGCTCTGGGATGTTGGTGGGTGTCCTCACATTAGCTGCCCGCTTCAGTCCTTCCAAAAAATTTCGATTGGATTAGGGTGAGGACTTTGACTTGGCCATCCAAAACCATTAACTTATTCTTCGTTTAACAATTCTTTGGTAGAACGGTGTGTGCTTAGGGTCGTTGTAGTGCCTGCCATGACCCACCTTCTCTGGATTCAGTTCATGGACAGACTGCCATGACATTTTCCTTTAGAATTCTTTGATATTAGTCAGAATTCATTGTTCCATTAAATGATGGCAGCGTCCTGGCCCAGATGCAGCAAACCAGGCCCAAACCATGATTCTACCACCACCATGTTTCAAGATGGGTAAGGTTCTTATGCTGGAAGGCAGTGCTTCCTTTCTCCAAACATAATGATTTTCTTTTAAAACCAAAAAGTTTATTTAGTATCATTATGTTCACAAAACATTCTTCCAATAGCCTTCTGGCTGCTGTTCCTGTGATCTTTAGCGGTAGACTACAGGCGAGCAGAAGTTTCTCTTGGCGAGAGCAGATGGCTTTCTCCTTGCAACCCTGCCAATGCACACCATGTTGTTCAGCGTTCTTCTGATGGTGGATCATGAACAATAACATTAGCCAATCTGAGAGAGGCTAGTTGCTTGAAGTTACTCTGTGGTACGTTGATGACCTCGCCAACTATTACACGCCTCCTTGCCTTGGAGTGATCTTTGTGGTTGATCAATGCCTGGGACGGGAAATACAATGGTCGTGAAATTTCTCTATTTGCCACACCAGTTTGTATGACTGTGGATGTGGGAGTACAAAGGCTTAGAGATGATTTGATTTTTGCAACCTTTTCAAGCCTGATGAGCATCAACCAACTCTTTTCGGAGGTCCTCAGAAATCTTCCTTTGCTCATGCCATTGATAGACTGTCCACAAAAGTGTTGTGCAGAGCAGGACTTTGATAGTCCCTGTTCCTTTAAATAAAAACAGGGTGCCCACTCACACCTGATGTCATCCATTGATTGAAAAACACCTGACTCAATTCACTTCAAATAACTGCTAATCATAGAGGTTGTTCACAATTATTTTTGCTTTTTCAAGCACTTATGTTACAGTGTCAATCCATTGGTGGGTTATCTGGCTCTAATAGTATCAAAATGTAGTAGTCAAAATGTTTGTGCGTGCGATCTGTGTCTAAATCCTTCATGCTATTCAATAGGGACTTAATGTATCCCATATGTTAAACGTAATATAGTGCCAAGACATCATAATGGTTTTTTAACTGAAATATAGGCAACCAAGTATATATCATTGCAACAAGAAGATAGAAGATATTACAGTTAGTAAAGAAAAGAAAGGCCAATTAAAAAACATTTGGAAAGAGAAAGAAGGCCGTTCACACAACAACAATAAAATATGGATGCATATCACACTGTTGATGAAAAGGTTACTTCTAGTAACACAGAATTGTCAGGCATTACAATAAATGTAAACTGTTGATCCCCAGGCTCTCTCCAGCGAGTCTTATGCGCGACCTTTCCTGTCTCAACAAGTCAGCATGGAGGCATTACTCCGTCAGGGCCGAGGCTGATGACGGAGCAACCCCAGCAGTGACCCTAGAGATGCTCCCACATTTAAGGCTAGACATTTTCAGCTTATGTTGATACTTAAACAGTGGTCACAGAACATACTTCTTTCTGTATGGTGCACTTGTGTATTATGTTGGACTACTAGTAAGCAAAAACTAAAGAGGGGGAACATATGAAATTGTATTAGCATCAATTTTAATTTTTGTGAATAAAGAAAACTTAAATAGCAATAGAAAAAAAGCATAAGAAATTAAAAGTCAGTACAACAGAGGAGCGGAAGCATGAAAATACAAAACAATATAAACAAGAGAGAAACAAATAATACAAACGGTTTTGAAAACAGACTTGGCTATGTCGAATTCTCAAATATGTCTTAACTTTATATAAAGACTGAAGTACCGTATTTTCGGACCATAGAAGGCGCACCCCTTAAATCCTTAACTTTCTAAAAGTCGACAGTGCCCGCCTAAAAAAATTTTTTGGCGGTGGTCTAAGTATGAATTAATTCTGGTTGTGCTTTGACTAGAAACCGATTGTAGATGGTACACGGCGGCTCATAAATCTGTCAAATGTTTAGCACGCCTTGGTAAGTTACGAAAGCTCACGGCCACCGTAGTGCGCAGCATTCGCCGGAGTATTACGGTAAGTGCTTCAGCATTAGGGTCGTGCATTCATTCATTTCATTTTCGAAGCGGATGATTGGCGATTTCAAACACAACCTATCAAGTTCACGCAGACAACATGGAATTTAGAGCAGCCTGGAGAGAATTCAAACATTAAACGAAATCAATGGTACGGAAGTGGAGAGGGAAGCAAGGGAAGGAAGCAAGAAGACGCCCTGCCGCCCGGTTAAAGAACCAAACTGAGCTTCTGCGGAAATTAAGAGTTTTGTTTTCCATTTAATACGTCTTTAACCGGGTGCGCTTTATGTATGAAAATAGATCCGTTAGCAAGACCGGATCGTTGATATTGTGTCCTTATAATCGGTGCAGCTTATGGTCCGAAAAATACGGTATGTTTGCCAATTAAACTATTAATTAAAAAATATGCCCCAAATAGGAACTGGCTCTTTTATTGTAAAATAATACCGTACATTACCTATACTTTACCTCTGGGCATCCGTCATGTACCCAGGATAAAAATGCAGTTTTTAAAGCTTAAATGGATGTTTTTGAATCAAGTGGCTGTGAAATGGCCACTGCAGCTGATATGACATTAAATAAAGATAAATCAGAAATTCCCTTTCATCCAATAACTTGGGAAGGACAAACTTAGGAAGCTGAAACAGCTAAAGCAAAATAGGCAATTATACAAGACACATCTACTAACAAAGTTCCATTTACATTGTTATTATCGATATTCCTCAAACATATCAGATTTTGGCACTGCTTAATAACAATGAATATATGACGCAGTCCTTTAGGGTTATACACACTAATTTTACAAAGTTAAACATTACAGTGAAAAAGAAGCATGAAACTGGTAAAATCCATGTCTTATTTTTGCTTAATGTTTCCTTTGAGTAACTGTTATTTTTCATTATTTTGTTTATGCATGTCTGTGTAAATAAAGGACCATTAATAAATATGAAAAGCCACTTTTGAAATAAGTATAAAGAAATTATTAGACTTTTCAGCACAGTTTATCTTCTGGATGTAGGATTGCACACACTACACCATCAATCACAGACCAGACTGTATGTACCAAATGAAAAGCCCAGTATTGTAATACCATTGGTGTTGTGCTAAGTAAGTTGAGTGAGTGGGTGTTCTGTTGTACTCAAAAACAGATTTATCTTCACAACATGTCATGGCACAAACAAAGAATATTTCCGAGAAATCTTAGAAAATGAGCTCTTCATGCTCATTAGGCTGGAAAAATGTACTAAACCATCTCTACCATCATGACTGACCAACAAAGAGCATGGTGCATAATAGTCAGTAAGGTCACAGGGGAACTCAAGGCAAACTCTAATGCCCCTCTCACTTTGGTTAATGTTAATGTTCTTGAGTCCACCTTCTGGAGAACACTGAACAACAGTGGTGTGCATGGCATGGTTGCAAGGAGAAAGCCGTTGCTCTCCAAAAAGAGATTCCCATCATGTGGCACAGGGACAAGCCAGACATCTCTGGAAAAGCATTTTATGGATGGATGAGACCAAGATAGAACTTTTAGTTTTCTGTTCTGTCTGGAGAAGGAAGCACTGAATTCCAGCATATGAATCGTATTCCATTTGTGCAGCATGCTAGTGGGAGTATTGGGGTTTGGGGCTGTTTTGCTGCATCTGCTGCATGCAAAACAGATTGTAATCAGTGATGGAACAATAAAGTTGGATTTTAACAGAAAGTATAAATAAAAAATGATAATCTTTCCTGGCTGGAATCTCAAAGAGCTGTTGGTCATGAAGGCAAGAGAAAAACCCTAAATACACAAGTTCATTCTACCAAATGGTTTTAAAGAAGTAGAAGAAAAGTGGTTTGTTTTGAATGGACAAGCCAAACCAATGGCTGGATGGTCAAACAGTTAAAACATTCAGATGCCAGTTATTGACCTGCACAAATGCGTCATCAGACCATCATACGGAAAAAGGAAAGCAAAGGTAGATTTTACTTTTCCCACTCACAGACTTTGAGCACCATTGTATTGTTGAACTGAATGCCTTTTAAATATGGTGTTGCCTGTGTATGGTGATATGTGGTGTTACAAGTAGCCATATTTAGAATAGGATGTAATTGGTATGATTATGTTAACTGATGGGATATTGGAGAAACGGCAAATATGTGACTTAGATATATGTAAATGTGGTCATTTAGACAGTTGCCTTTATCTAGAGCCAAATTACAACTGTTACAGGCTTAACAATCCAAGCATTGAGGGTGTAGGTTAAGCCTTGCCTCAAGGATCCAGCCAGTGGCAGCATGACAGGATGGAATTGAAACATTGACCTCGGGTCTACGTCCAGTACCTTAGTCACCTGTCCAACAAAGCCCCACAGTTTTGTAGAAGGTTTAGAATAAAGACTAGTGATTATACTGTTATATCATGATATTTTATTATCGTATGCTTCATACATTAGAAGCCAACATTAACCCATGACTCATTCTACATTGCAAATGCAGTTTTTTGTTATGCCTACCACTCAAATAAGCAATGTATTGTTTTAGTTTGTTACTGATTAAATGAAAAGTAATTTTTTTGCTGCCATTGATTAAAAATTACAGCTTACTATGTTTGTGCAAAGATTGACTGTACTGAACTGTTAGCAGCATTTCTTAATAAAAAGTGCAGATTTGATTGGATTTGTATTCTGCGTCACATTTGAGACATTTAATTTACCAAATGCTAAACCAAGTACAAAGTTGTATAGATACTCATTACATAATTAGATCATCCATTTGCTGATATTTGATCATAACTTCTAACGCTAAAGAAATGCATTTATCTTGCCTTAATAATATAAGTTAAGTACATCTTTAGATGTAAAGAAATGTGACTCAAATGTGTTATATTTTGCCCCGAATAGAGTTTTGTAAGATACCATTAAAAAAATTATACAATACAATTACATTTATGTTGTGTTAATTTTACAAATTTAAATGAGCGACATTAGCCAATGAGTCAGTATTTAAATCAATAAATCTTAATCAACTAATAATGCCATTTCAAATAGATGCTACCTTATTACACAGTGGAAGTGAAAAGTTACAAACAAATGGTCTGCTATATTTTGTGATTCAGGGTTGGGATGAGCCTGTCAGTCAGGCTTTGACAGCTGTGGGAGGAGCGTTTTGTGGTAGTTTACAGTGTTAAGAATTGTATGTACTACAGGAACACAGATGGTGAACTGATCTGTGTTTTATGTTACATATGGATTTCTTTTCCTTTACTTCTGAAGGTGTTGGAGGTGGTGAGCCAGGGTTTGGTGGGGTTCAGTGGGCGGTTGGGCGGAGGAGAGAGAGCGTCCACTGGTCGGGCTTGCCTGCTGGGGAGACGTCCTCTGGTAGGGCTGCTGCTGGGAGAAGTGTGTGGTGATTGGTAAGGAGACAGCGCCTGCAGCATACGGCCACTCCTCTCCTGGATCATATGCTTAGGAGAGAACAGTGCAGAGTGTATTCTGTTAATGGTGATAATATATAATAAAATACTAAAACATATGTTAGGACACAACACATTAGACCTAACATTCAATCTGCACAAAAAATAGTACAATGGCCAAGAGATGGAGAACAATATAAAAATCAGGAGAATAGTAAATGTTGCTGTTAATGTTCCCCAAACTAACTAGCAAACCCTCGCATGAGTCTTGCTTTAATTTCATTAATTTTGTTTTGTGTTATTGGATTTTGTGATCTTGTGTTCTCTTAAGTGCCTTCTTTGTTTGGGTTTTTATATTTACAATATTGTTTGGGTATATATATATATATATATATATATATCTCAGCCACAATTGCAATGACCTAAAAAACTCAAAAACATGTTGAGTTGAGATTTTTATATTTCTTTGAAAAACCTAGGACAGCTTCCCAGGCAATAAACAACACTGCAAAAGTCTTAAGTCACCATTGGACTTTCTTATGTGCTCGATCCTGGGCAGGGTCACGGAGAGCCGGCACGTAGCCTAGACAGGGCACCAGTCCATGATAGGGCACATACATTCACTAGGGGCACTTTTAGAGACATCAGTTAACCTAACACACATGTCTTTGGCCTGTGGGAGGAAACCAGAGTACCCGGAGTAAACCCACGTGGACACGGAGAACATGCAGACTCCACACAGAAAGTACTCAGACTACCCCACCTGGGATTGAAGCCAGGACCTTCTCACCGTGAGGTGAATGGCACCCACCAAGCCACCATGCCATCCACCATTAGATTAGATATACCATATATAATTATTATAATAATTACACATTGTATTATAATATATAATATATAACATACAATTAAGAAACCACTTTTTGGAAGAGGAACAGGGTGAAAAGGCTAAGATATGCTAAAGCTCACAAAGAATGGAATACAGATCAGTGGAAAAGGGTATTACTGAGTGATGAATCCAAGTTTGACATTTTTGAGTCAAGACATCAACAATATGTTAGATGGTCACTATATCATTGCTAAAACAATCAAAAGACAAAACAAGTGATGAGACCTGGGAAATTATGCGGTTTTCAAATGCAGTTTTTAAACTAGTAGACCCTCATTCCAAAAAATGTAATCTACCTACTGTCTACAGTACTGCAAGCTCTACCAAGGCAGAACATACAGGCAGTTATTTAAATAATAAATATATTACATAACTAGCAAGAGTTAGTAGCTAAAAATGTATATCTGCTCCCAAAATTTAAGCCTTTTGGTAAATCTCTTAATATGTTATTTGCGTAAATATAGGCACATCAAACACAGAAAGTTCCTATGGCTTGGAGTTAAGAGCCAGCTGCTGGAAACAGCAGTTCCTGAGGACCTGGATTTAAACCCAGGTCTGGGCTTGCAAAATGCAGGTTGGACGGTGTGGTTATGGGGCCCCACAATGGGTTGGTGTCCCGTCGAGGGAGCACTTACACCTGCATCCAATGAATTGATGAATGGATTGAATGGGTTCCAGACCACACTTACAGTGGGGCAAGAAAGTATTTAGTCAGCCACTGATTGTGCAAGTTCTCCTACTTAGAAAGATGAGAGAGGTCTGTAATTTTCATCATAGGAACACTTCAACTATGAGAGACAAAATGAGAGGAAAAAAATCCAGGAAATCACATTGTAGGATTTTTTAAGAATTTAATTGAAAATCATGGTGGATAATAAGTATTTGGTCAATAACAAAAGTTCAACTCAATACTTTGTAACATAACCTTTGGTGGCAATGACAGAGGTCAAACATTTCCTGTAAGTCTTCACCAGGTTTGCACACTCTGTAGCTGGTATTTTGGCTAAAACAGTGATGTTTTGGGCCTGTCGCTAGGCAACACGGACTTTCAACTCCCTCCACAAATTTTCTATGGGGTTGAGTTCTGGAGACTGGCTAGGCCACTCCAGAACCTTGAAATGCTTTGTACGGAGCCACTCGTATGTTGCCCGAGCGGTGTGTTTGGGATCATTGTCATGCTGGAAGACCCAGCCACGTTCTACCTTCAATGCTCTCACTGATAGACAGAGGTTTTGGCTTACAATCTCACGATACATGGCCCCGTTCAACACGGATCAGTCATCCTTTCCCCTTGCTTCACAGTAGGTATGGTGTTCTTGGGATGCAACTCAGCATTCTTCTTCCTCCAAACACGATGAGTTGAGTTTTTACCAAAAAGTTCTATTTTGGTTTCATCTGACCACATGATATTCTTCCAATCCTCTTCTGGTTCATCCATATGCTCTCTGGCAAACTTCAGACGGGCCTGGACATGTACTGGCTTAAACGGGGGCACGCCTGGCACTGCAGGATCTGATTCCCTCTCAGAGTGTGTTACTGATGGAAGCCTTTGTTACGTTGGTCCCAGCTCTCTGCAGGTCATTCATCAGGTCCCTCTGTGTAGTTCTGGGATTTTTGCTCACCGTTCTCATGATCATTTTGACCCCATGGGATGAGATCTTGCGTGGGGCCCCAGATCGAGGGAGATTATCAATGGTCTTGTATGTCTTCCATTTTCTTACAATTGCTCCCACAGTTGATTTATTCACACCAAACTGCTAGTCTACTCTTCCCAACCTGGTGCAGGTCTACAATTTCTTCCTGGTGTTCTTCGACAGCTCTTTGGTCTTGGCCATGGTTGAGTTTGGAGTCTGAGTGTTTGAGGCTGTGGACAGGTGTCTTTTATACAGATAACAAGGTCAAACGGGTGCCATTAATACAGGTAACGGGTGGAGGACAGAAAAGCTTATTAAAGAAGAAGTTGCAGGTCTGTGAGAGCCAGAAATCTTTCTTGTTTGTGGGTGACCAAATACTTATTTTCCACCATGATTTTCCAGCTATGATGAAAATTACAGACCTCTCTCATCTTTCTAAGTAGGAGAACTTGCACAATCAGTGACTGACTAAATACTTTTTGCCCCTCTGTAGTTCCACTGCAAGGGAGTCCTTCTGACAGTTTGAACGGAATTGACATGGTTTATACTCTTTTTACTTTATTGTGCTTAATCAGAGCCAGAATTTTAACACACTCACCCATGCTCCATCAGGGCCAAAGAGCTCCAGAAAGCTTCCAATGAACTCACGAGATTTCTCTTCCCATTTGAGAATGAGATCATGACTCTTTTCCTCCACACGGTGCACTAAGTGTTTGGACTTCTCTTCCACTGTTTTCACCTTCTCCTTCATTTTATCTACTTGGTTTTGCAGACGATACTTGTTCTCCTGTCAAGATAGTTTAAAAGTCAACCACAATGAGCAAAAATACACTCTGCTTGCTATGTCACCAAGAGTGGATGATTAAATTAGAAAAAAACTAAAGGTTAAATCAGCCTTCTTACATTGATAAAGCTGACGTTAAGTTCTCGAGCTGTGTAGCCTCTCTGTAAGTTCCGCCGGACATAGACATCATAGTCACGGACAATGCGTGTGATGAGGTCAGAAGTGGAGATGCCTTCTGTCCGTTGAGTTGCTACAAACATTCCTATATCAACAAACCCATTGATTAGCTACATTTGTAAGCTTCATATAATATGATCTTCTGTAAAATGCTGGGTTTGCTTATACCTGCTGCTTTGATATGTTTGTATACGTCATCTGATCCTGCGGATGTATATGGGATATCATCATGGGCCACAAAGTCAATCTACATACATAAGACAGTTGTTAAACCCTCTGAACTGGACCAAGCAATGTTGCATGTGACACCAACGGGGCTACAAATATGGTAATGGCTGGACAAAATACAAAATAAAAGCAAACATGATTATGACACACTGCTGACCCTGTGTTTCTTCAGGTACTCAGGGGTGATAGTCCATGGGGCATCGCGAACAACCTCATCAACGTAGCGACAGTGGATGAGAGCCTCATAGCGCTCAGATTCAGTCATTACTGTGTATCCTTTATACTTGTGGGTCAGCTTGTCACTGCAAACTAAGACAAGGTGTTAGTTAAGTCTACCTACACATCATAAGCAAGCGTTGTACATGTTTAGGAATCTACAGATAAGGACTGTAAGACCAGTGCTTCACTGTCAACGGTCAAAATGTCTGTAAGCAAAACTCACCTCCAACAATCAAATGTGTGTTAGGGAAAAGGTTCTTGGCCTGCATTAGAGCACGGGCATGACCAGAGTGGAACAGGTCAAAGATTCCATCAGCATAGACTCTCACAGGCCGGTGAGCTAAAGAAAAACATACAGATGGCTCATCTTCTCTATCAGTTTACTTCTCAGTCTCTTGAATTATATATTGTTTCAGGTTTTCAGTAGTGTAATTAAGGCCATACGTGGGTATGAACCATATATACAGTATATACATCATACAGTAATGTGCAAAACTCTTAGACCACACTTAGATTAGTATACCATTGTATTAGCAATGGTATAATGACAATATATAATTATTTCTCCCTCTCTTTGTTAGAATAAAACCAGAAAATACTGACATTTGTATGCAGTATTAAAAAAAACTAAAAATAAATCTGAAAAAAACAGCTTTTATAGGCTACAGTGGCAATTATTTAGTGTGACCTTGCTTTACACTTGATCAATAGCAGCATGTGGCAGCTTCATTGGGATGCCAAGTTGACCCCTGTACAGTCCAAAGAAGCATGATCAGGAATGGTCTTTTTGGAAGGGTATCAGCCAAGAAACCAGAAGGGGAACATGGTGAGAAGACTAAGATATGATTATTTCCCAAAGATTGGAATGAAGATCACTTTAAAAGACTATCATGGAGTGATGTATCTGAGTTAGAAATTTCTGGGTCCAGTCATTGACAATATGGCATATATGATCATTACACCATTGCTAAAATAACAAATCTAATGGTGGCCTAAGACTTTTGCACAGTAAAGTATATTGACTTGTAATGAAGTGTTTATACAAATTTGATTGTTTGCCACAAAATCAGATATTGAAGTAACAGATGCATATGATCTTACAAAAAGCATTTAGTAAGACCATTTTATGGAGCCAGTACCAGGAACTGGACATGGAAAGGTGACAACAAGTCATAGTATAGTCACTTTTTTAAAAATTATGCATTAAAAACGATGGACCTTACCAGGGGTGCCACGCCGGGCCTGGGCCAAAGTTACCTTTTCATAAGGAACATCAGAATCTGTGCCTTTGGCAAAAACAGCTGGCTCTCTCAGAGTCTGTCAGAAAGATATTACATAGATTTCACTTGCATTGTGTACCAAGGAAAATAAAGTTCAGTGTACCTGAAGTATTCTTGTTAACGTGTTTAACATGGGCGCACCTCTGGTCTGGGACTCGCATGACAACTGTATGCTCAGCCCTTACCCGAGAAGCACTGGAGACTTGGAAACCTGCCCTGGCATGGCTTGATAGTTTGGGGATTGGAGATATGTGCACACATCAGCATCTGACATGAAGTGTGACTCACACTACCAGTGACACAGAGATAACCCAACCTAGACTTATGATGTCTGGTAACAAACCCCACGTAACCTACACTGGCAAGGGAAGACTCCCGCCAGGACTCACAAATGGAACACAACTTCTCAACTCAAGCCTCGAAATGCCAGTGGCAGATATAGAGCTACAGAGGCTTAGCATTGGGAACCAATGCACTACCGAATGAGTCACTCGGAAGGGGTGCCCCTGGCATTGTAGGTTCCATGTGGTTGGCAGCGTAAGGCCAGGTTGGGTTATCTCCATATAACCGGAAGTGCAGCTTACAATTCACGTTGGTTCTCGATGTATGCATATAGGGCCAGGGCAGGTTCCCAAATCAACAGTACTCCTCCAGGTGGGCACTGGGTCTGTGGTTGCCACATGCGTCAGAGACCAGGGGTGACCAAATAGTACAATGAGTGTGTGCAACAGTGTCTAAAGTCTAGCCTAATCTAGTCTAGTCTAGTCTAGAAGTTTTTTGCGTACTAAATCTGCCTGAAAGTACTACAGTATATAGTGTGCAGTATTCAACCAAAATCAAATCTGGGGCTCCCTAAAGATACCTGGATGTTGTACTACTCGGGCCATATTTTCCATTATGCAGGATCTTCCTGGTGTATTGTGGCTTCAAAAGCTCAACCTGCTTCACCAAAAGCACACGGGGTCAGATAACACTAGAGAGGAGAACCAACTCTGAGTATAGAGGTTGTATTGGAATATGTTCTCATCAGAATGAGGCTAATATAGTTAAAACATATAAGTTATATGTAAATGGTCAGGTGGCTGTGGCGCAGCAGGTAGTGTAGTAATACACATAGTACTGTCCTGCATACTGTGGTGGCCTAGTGGTTAATGTACTGTACTATGGACCAGAAAGTCCAGGGTTAAAATCCCACCTCTGCCAGGCTGCCACTGGTAATGCTGTTGGTGCCACTCTTGAGCAAGGCCCTTAACCCACAATTGCTTTGCTTGTATTGTAAGATTGTATCAGTTGTAAGTCTCTCTGGATAAGTGTAAGTGTACATACAGGGGGCAGTATGCAGTATGCAGTATGCAGTACATACTAGTGTAGTATGCAGTATAGTAGTGTGCCATTTTCGAATACAGCGAGAGAGAGGGTTGGGTTGGACATTTACATAATACAACTACTCATACTTTCAGATGTCAACTATGTTAGCAACTTACAAAGTTGCACTGGGTCTGCATTGTTCCAGCTATGAAAGTTACTAACATGCTTGGCAACTATACCCCAGTATGCTTATATATTGATATACACACCCCAGTATGATTCAACAAAAAACTGCTAAAGCCTTAATCTACTGCTGAACCTGTGCAGATCTGGGCGAATACACAGCAAGGTATAGCTTTGTATTACATGACTGCAGAGATGTGGATCAGTAACTGTACTGAGATTTTATTACTAAATTGGAAATTATGAGGCTGGAACATCCCTTGTAGATAAGACTTTTTATTTACTTTGACATTGCATAGATACAGGAAACATTCTGTGGTAGACCTAACGTGAATATTTGCTCATGCTCATGAATTTAGATAAGAAACTGCAGTCATAAGTCCTCATCAGACACCCAATAAATACACAGAACGTGCACATTACTGATCTGCAATGTTGTCAGTGTTCTTTGGACCCTCAGCTGTTCAGAGAACACTCTCAGACTATCCAATAAAAGGGAGGCCAGAGGAGTGAGTTATTGCATAGTTCTTAATGCCTGATTACACACATTATATAGCCTATACCATGAACTAAATATACACCCCACTATGTTATTACAGGTTACATCCATGCCATGCTGCAATGTTGTCTAACACAGATTGTGTCACACAGAATTGGACAATAAGAACAGGTTTTGGGGATATACTGTATTACTGCATTAGCATTACGTGTGTTTAAATCCAGATTAAAACACATTTGTTTAATCAGGTGTGTAATTTATTAATGTGCTTAATGAATGTTCTGCGTATCCTGATTTCTTTACCTTTTCACATACACGATAAAATTTTGGTTTCGACATGCTGTGTTGTTATGATTATGACTGTAATTATGATTATGGTTATGGTTTTAATTATTACACTGATGTACATAATAAACCACCCACACAGTCTCACACACCCACCGGTGAGCCTAGATATACACCAGTACATAGACTCAATGTCTTATGCTGTTAAACAAGACGCAACAACTGTGTCTTAGGAGCCGACATGATTTGGAAAGCAATTTGTGATGTTCAGCAATTACACATCAGTGGTACAAACAGGATTTTCATATGTTTCTATAGTAACCATTTCTGCTGTATTATGTTTTTCAGTCCCATAACCTGGTATCTGAACCACTAACCCACTATAATAAATGGCAACCCAAAACTTATTCAGAAAATTTGAATTTTGCCCAGAGTGAGTGTGTAGTGGAAAGGTTTTTTAAATGGTTTCCTTCCTTTATCTACACCCTCCAGTTCTCTCCTATCTGTAAGTAATCTGAACATGTAATTTATTTATTGGTTAATTATGAGGGTTCAAAGGGTTCTAGACATCAGAGGGCGCGCACACACACACACACACACACACACACACACACATGCGCTAACAGCAAGAAACATGTGCAAGGCAGCAACTTGAATGGAGGAACAGCCATGGGGAGCAGGCATGCTCACATGAATGCATACACACATACGCATATGACAGTTAATTCATTAACTTGAATTCTTGAACTTAAATTCATGCCCGCTTAATTCAATTCAGGGAGTCGGGGATTAACCAGTAGTACAGGAAGTAAAGCAGGGGCCAACACTGGACAGTGCAGGATATCGCAGGGTATACACACACACACACACACAGTTCAGAGAGACCAGCTGACCTAACACACGTCTTTGGAATGTGGGAGGAAACTGGGGAACATGGAGAAAAGTCCACATGAGGAGAATTCCATACAGGCAGAGTTTGGACCAGGAATTGAATTGGAGATCTCTGGAGCTATGAGGCAACAGCACTAACCACTTTATGAACAGTGCCACCCCACGTGGTATTGTGGGTAAGAAATACAGTAGAGGAGCAATGCTTTGTTGAGTACACAGATTCTTATTGTTGTTCTTGTTGTTTAATTCTAGTAATAGTAGTCCTATTTGTATTCTTCTCCTTCTCCTTCTTTTTATTATTATTACACCATTTGGATCATTTTGTATGTATATTTGTATTCTATTTTTTTACTTGGCCTATTCAAGCGTTAAATATTTATTTTAGTATATATATTTTTTTGTAATCAATTGTAAAAGCACTTAGAGATTTAAAATTGTATTATTATTACTATTATTATTATTATTATTATTTCTCCATGTAGTATTGCATGTAACATACTACAGTAGTACAAAAATGTACCAAAATGTAAATTAACAATTTAAAACCCACTTAGTCACGCACACACACACAAATGGGGAGAACATGCAAACTCCACACAAGTAGGATCTGACTGGGAATTGAGCCGGGAATCTCTGGAGCAGTGAGGCAACAGCACTATCCAGTGTCCCCTCGCATTAGTATTTGTTGAATAAAATATGGTGCTCCAGCTGATTTGAGTTAAGAGTTAAGGTGTTCTTACCTTAGCAGCTGGTGGCCTGCGTCTCTGGTGAGACGTAGCCTGCTGGCCGCGGGGTCCGTTGCGTTTCCTATTCCCCATGCTGTAGATGTTCAGGCATTTCTTTGCTCATCCACAATCTCACACAGCTCACACAGCTCAAACACACCACAGCGAGGTTGATCTATGTGACGGGGCAAATGTACAATGTTCAAAGTACAGCTTTAATGCAAAGTCTACTGCAATCATCTTCCTAAGGCATGCCAGGGTAGGGTTTGACCTAAAATAACACAGATGTATTTTATTGGAACAGTGACTCGCTCGGTTTTGATTTCTTTATAATGTTTGTTAAAAACGAGTGTAAATAAAAAAGTTCACAAAAAAACACTTTTTGCATTAGATACATTGTTTAATAACGACCTCTGGTGTTCTGGTTCTACATGTTCATCATCCATCCTCTACATTCTCCTATAACTGAAACCAATAAATATCAGCAGTCTTTGATTTTTGCTTTGCTCTCGAGGGTGTTTTTGTCCTCTGATACCTGTACATTCTTTTTTTCTTTTCAGACCGTTGCTTGTACACTTTTTCCTTTCTATTTTTCTCTGCTCCTGTTTTCCTCATCAGCTTACACAGCTCCTTTTTCTCCATCTTTAGCTTGCGTTTTTGTGCTTTCAGTTTATGGTGAAGCTCACTCCTTTGTTTCTGCACTTGTTCTTCCAAATTATTAGTTTCTGTGTTCTCTCCAGCTTCTAACATTTAGTCTGTCCTTTGTGCCTCTTTTCCCAGTAATTTAATTTTCAATTTCAGCTACTGCTACTCCTGTTGCCTTCTCTGCTTTGCCTCTGCCTTCTCAGGGTGAAGGTTCTGCTTCTCCTCTTTTTCAAAGTTGGACAGTTTGACTATTTCAGCATGGGAAGTCCATCTCCAAACTCTGTATTTTATAATCAAAGGATTTGTTTGGAATAGCATACATTATAAGACTCTCTGGGTGTAGCTCTACGGATATCTGTACTACGCTCTCGACCTCACAGGCATGATTCTCACTTCTTCTATCAGCTCTGGTCTCCACTGGAATCCATGCTGATGTTATGGATGTTGGTGGCTTCACATCAGGAGTCATGCTCTAGTGTTTTTTATAGGTGGCAGAAATGTTCTGGATAAAGGTGCAGGGAGAACTTTTGGTCTGACTGCTTTATAAAGGATCTGTAGATTTACTCTCAGCTATGTTTGGAATTCATGATACTGGCTTCATGGGAATGTATGAAACCAAGTCATAATAAGTCATGAACAATACAATGAATGGGTAATGTTTAAAGATGTTTCCAAATCTCTGCAGTGATCTCTGTCAATTTTGCAATCTCTTTCAAAGGTACTTCAGAGCACTTCTTATGTTTTTGTAGATTCTTGGAAAAAGATAGTACGTATGAGCCTGTGCCTGTCCTTGAGTTTTTTGAGCTCTGTCTGCAGTTTAACATTTGTGTTCTCTTCCTCAATCTCTTCTTCTTTTACACTGGTTATGCTGAGTTTGTCATTCTCCTCCATATGTTCCTCCTTCACCCAGTTTGTCAGATGAAATTGCATTGATTATGTTTTTCACGGACAGCAAACATGAAAAATAAAAAAGTGTATGTTTACTTACCGGAGGAAGATGGACTTTGGAGTGTCCACAAGACATGTTCCGGATCGTTATGTTCAATTCTTCCTCTTAGAAAGTGCCCAAACACAATTATTTCCAATTATTGGAAAACACTGCAGAAATATCAAATATGTCTAATTTGGTTACACTACCACAACAATCACATGTGAAAAAAACAACATTTTGAACATTTTGGTTATGACTACACTTATACATTATTTTCTAAATGTTTTTGCACCATAGCCCAATTAAAAATTCTATTTACAATACTTATGGAGAAAAATAACACACCCAGTTAAAAATGTCTGATTGCCGATTCACTTGGTGTTGTGAACGAGAAGCCTGGACTGCTACGGACTTGAACTGTATTGTCTTTAGTGATGAATGCAGGTTCTGTTTGGTATTTGACGACAGTCCACTTTAAGCATGTAGGCCTCATGGTGAGCTCTTCTATTCTGCCTTCTCTGTGGAGCGACACATTGCCCCAGCAGCTTGTGTGATGATCTGGAGAGCCATCGCATACAACAGTCAGTTACAACTTGGAGTAGTACTACAGGGATAACTATTCAGCGATATATGCAGGAAATTCTGCAGCTACATGTGTTGCCTCGAGCTTCCAACTGACATGTTTCAGGACGATAACGCTCACCCAAGCACAGCAAGGAGTTCCCATGACATTCTCTACCAGACTGCAACACTTCCATGGCCGACCAGTCACCAGATTTGTTGCCAATCGAGCATTTATGGGACCAGCTGGGATGCAAGCTTCTGCAATCTACGGGTGTTCGGGATCTACAGGCCCAGCTAGAATATATGTGGGCAAATGTGCCGTAGGATGCCATACGGAACCTGTATGCCTCCATGCCCAACCGTATCTCATCTTATATCCAGGTTAGAGGCAGCCTATCGGTTCTAGAGCCTCTTATTAATTGTACAGTTTCCCCCAAAAAACGTATCCCTTTGCTCTAATATTGTATTCTCTTTCATATATTACAATTACATTCTTACATATAAAGTTTAATTTGATTACAGCAAATTTTTCTCAGTGAGTTTTTTTTTTTAGTGAGTGTATTTCGATTTAAGATTTTGAGTGGCTAAATTCAACCTTATTGCATTTTGCATTTCCACCAGTAGATGGCAATGGAACATCTTAAACCTGGCAGAAAGGAATCCAGCCAAGTGTTCCCTGCATGTTTAAAAACACTGGTGTTTCTTCCATTAGCTACTACAAAAGTACCGAAGCACTTTAAATACAGTTACACAAATATAAATATAAAATGATATATGTGAAGGTATGTTGTGACTCAGAGGTTACAAAAAATATAATCTGTATACTGCAGACATAACATATATTCTGTTTGCTTCTGGACAAAGCATCAAATACTAGCTATTCATGAACCCTTAAATAAAACAAAAAAAAAGGATCTTGACTTAATAAAACAGTCACTCAAGTCAAGACTTATATTCAACTGGTCAATATTCATTCACCTATCCAGTTAAGGGTTATGATAGCCTGGAGAACACTGTGTTTATGACAAACACCATTCAATAGTGCATTCTCACTCACTCATGAAGGCAACTTAGCGTGTCACTTTTAAATACTACATTCGTAAATAATAATAAATTAACAGAGTAAAGTGTTGTAATAGTTTAAAAAAACCATTACAGTAATAGTTACAATAATTCTAGCTAATCTTTAGGGTCATACCCCTAAATATTTTCTTCTCTATCTAATCAGATTAGCTTAAAAGTTGTATGTTGTTCTGTATGTGTATGGAGATGTGGGAGAATGTTCAGAATAAAAACCAAAGCGGCTTTAACAGGAAACAAATTATTATGGCCAAAAGACTGGGTCAGAGCATCTCCTAAGCAACAGGCTTGTGGGATGCTCAAGATCAGTAGTGGTGAGTACCTACTGTCAATGGGCCGAGGAAAGACAAACCATGAACCCTTGACAGGGGGTTTGTGCTCAAGATGCGTAAAAGCAATGACTGCTATCATCATCATTTTCCTGGCGCTTGTCCTGCCGGATGCAGGGTCCGCCCACTTCCACTCAATGCGACCAAGAATGCTCCAGCCAACACGTCGCTCCGTCTGTTTCCAGAGACCACACTCAAACCAGGCCAATTTAGTGTAATCAATTAACCTAACATGCATGTCTTTGGACTGTGGGAGTACCCAGAGTACCCGGAGTAAACCCACTCAGACACGGGGAGGACATGCAGACTAAACACAGAAAGGACCCAGGCTGCTCCAATCTGGGATTGAACCCAGGACCTTCTTGCTGTGAGGCAGCGATACTACCCACCGATCCACCGTGCTGCCCAAAAGCAATGACTACTATCCTGTGTGGAAATCACAGAATTGTTTAATGCTAGGAGGAATATGATTATGATTATGGACTGTCCAGTCCACAGAAAGTGAAAGTGCTTGCCATGCTAACCCCTATCCACCTTAGAAAGTACACAAACGTCAAAACATCCTTGGAGCAATGGAAGAAGATCATCTAGTTCAATGAGTACCGTTTTCTTTTCCATTTTCTTGCTCTGTTTATCTGGAGATGTGATGGAAGCAGGACGCACTCTGGGAGAAAGGTAATGTTCTTCGGTAAAATCCTGGTTTTGGGCATTCATCTGGATGTTCGTTTCACGTGTATCACCTGCCTAAACATTGTTACAAACCAGGATTTGGCTGATTGGTGTACATATGCATACAAACAGATATACATACATACAAATATACAGAGACATACACAGATAGACTGTATATATACACTATAAATACAAAGGTTTGTGGACACCCAAAAAATACATCCAAAACATCTTTGCTGCTACAACAGCCTTTGTTCTTCTACAAGGGCTTTCCAGTAGATTTTGGAAGGTCGTCTTGTGATGTTAGAAAATAAGTCACTTCACTTTTGGCGTTCCAGTGAATTTTCAAGGTGTCTGGCAGAGTTGAGGTCAAGGTTCTGTGCAAGCCAGCCAAGTTCTTAATCAAAGTTGGCAAACTAACATGCTATGGACTTTGTTTAAGGACAGCAGGACAGACAGTTGGAAAACTGACTTGTTGGAAACAGAAACTTATAAATGTGTCATATTGAGAGTCACTGGGTATTCAGTACAAACATACTACTTCTACTGCCACTGTTTGTAGAATCCAGAAATGAATGTTTTATATTATGAATACATTACAAGTGAGTGTTGCTGAAATAACAGAGATCAATTATTAAAAGGTGTGTGTCCATAGACAAGCTTTTGTCTATATAGTGTATGTCTATCATATTTTCAGCACATAGTTGAACTAATGCTATGCTTTTTTGTTTTAATTTTTGATAGTATTACATGTACTTATCATGAGAGACAATTGTGCAATAACATTTACATTTACATTTACAGCATTTAGCAGACGCCCTTATCCAGAGCGACTTACAATTGGTACAGTCTTACAATCCAAGCAATTGTGGGTTAAGGGTCTTGCTCAAGGACCCAACAGTGGCAGCTTGGCAGAGGTGGGATTTGAACCCTGGACCTTCTGGTCCAGAGTCCAGTACCTTAACCCCTAGGCAGCCAAATCCTGTGTCCAAGCACATTGAATAAAACATGAAAAATATGCATATTATCAGAGAATAGATTAATGTACATTTACAGTTTTTATACTTGCTAACAAACATTATTTATGACCAAGTATACTTTTTCAAAAAACTCTGTATTAATTTACTGTACCTGAATACCTTAGATCTATGCTCTACCAGTCATTTAATGTACAAAAATAATATTGTGGGAAAAAATTACCTTTAGTAATAAAATGTACACACAATATGTCTTCTAATATCACCACTTTGTCAACCAGGTCCTAATGACCCAAGTTGTCTACACTATTGAAGCACTACATTGTAACCAAATTACTAATACTAATAAAATGTTTTCATTAATCCATTTACACACTACCATATTTATTATCCTGTTTTGGCTCCACTTATCAAGGAGGGGTCTGGAGCATCACTGGGCAGAGAGGTACATCCTGTACAGGTCACCAGTCCATCACAGGTTCACATATGTGCAAAACCCAACTGCTATATTACAAGCCCCATCCAAGGTTTGAACCCAAGCACTCAGAAACTGCCACTTTGAGCAGCTGGCTCCACCCACTGAGCCACCAGCTAATGCCCATAATTATTAAGTGGTATTTAATGTACTGTAAAATGTTTATTCCATTTGTTCAAGTTCAGTAACTGTATATTCTGATCAGATTGGAGGTGGGTTTGGAGACTGCTGTTAAATGCAAATGTCTGTATATATTTTCAACCCAATGTATCTACTAACTTACATTAACCACTTTTATACTATACATATTCCTGAAATATGTAGTATAATTGTACAATATGTAATAAGCAAGCTTATTAAAAGAGTACTGTTAGAAATATCTGCAATTTTTTAAAATGTATTTCGTAAAACTATTTATTAAGTACTGTTTATTATGTTCTCTTTCTCTCAAGTATATTTCGTAAAGTAGTAAGTCATTTTATACACAGGACTTTTAATTGTTTTATTAAAAAGTGCACGACATACTTAAAATTTATGGAAAGGCCAAAAATTACTTGAAACAAAAAGCCATAGTACTATAACAAAGAAAAGTATTTGTGGTTTACTGCAAATACAGTACATACTACAAAACATAGGTAGGCCACAATGAATACAAATACATTATTTATGTTTCATTTAGTCACATAATCTAGGCCATAATAATATCTGGGCAAAATTATTTCCTTTCAAAAACAAAAATGCTTGGTATTCAGCTGGTAAAGGCTGGAAACAACAGAATGGATATCAGATCATGCCTCTTCTAGCATGGTAAACAAAGCGAGGAAAAGTAGCACATCCTCAGATGGTATGCATAAAATGCAGGGGAGTTTGTGGTGTACTTATCATATTGGGGCACACACAGAACTTAAGAGAGACACAGCTGTACCCCTCTACTTGCCAATGAGTCATAGGGGCACAACTGTGGATAAAAATAAGCCAGTTAAACACTAAATAGATGAAGTGATTTAACACTAAAGCGGGAGTTACTCCCATGGATGAGAAACAAAGAATTTTTTTTGCATTAATTTCCTTTATGCTAACATAACTGATGTCTTTGCTAGTTTAATGAATGCCTTTATTGGTCTAATATGTACTTTTGCTAGGTTATACGCTTGTAAATGGCTAACCAAAACATATGAGCTATCAGTACCTTGTCTGCTGCATGGCTGTTTTTCTTTTAAAAAATTGAGGATGTCCATTCATCTGTACAAAAAAAGTATTAGCTGCTCAAGCTTTTGGAAAGATGCTGGGATATTATGGGAAATGTAGTGCCTGTAGTACATTTGCACGGTGTGTCCTGTAGTTCTCCTCAGCAATCCAGCATAATATTGACATCTTCCTTATGTGATTTTAGTGGGACACAGCAACATTTTACTGGTTCCCATGTAAAGTGGGTCTGATGACGCCACTGGAGAAATGTCATGTTGATCTGTACAATCACAAATTTCTGCATGTTTGGGCCATGTATTTATTTTAGGTGTTCTTCTTTACTGATGATCCTAAAATGAAAGTAGTACAGTGGGGCGAAAGTATTTCGTTTTTAGTATTTTGTCAGCCACTGATTGTGCAAGTTTCCCGACTTAGAAAGATGAGAGAGGTCTGTAATTTTCATCATAGGTACACTTCAACTATGAGAGACAAAATGAGAAAAAAAATCCAGGAAATCACATTGTAGTATTTTTAAAGAATTTAATTGTTTTCCTGGATGTATTGTTTTCCTGGACCTTTCTCATCTTTCTAAGTAGGAGAACTTGTACAATCAGTGGCTGACCAAATACTTTTTTGCCCCACTGTATGTAGTAGTCTGTACTGTGTGGAGTGATGTGGAATTTGTGTTCCAGAAGTCCTTGAAAAGACATACACAGCACAGTTATCTCAGCCGTTTTCTTACCCAAAAAAAATCACTGTTGGGGTTTTCTCTTTCTTTCTATAATTAATAATAATAATAATAATAATAATAACAACAACATTTATTTATATAGCACTTTTTCAAAGAATGTTTCACAAAGTATTTTACACAGACAACAGAATTAAAACAAAAAAGTACATAAAAAGTGCAGACACAATAAAAAGATGAAGTAAAATCTAAATAGATGAAACATTACCAAAATGCTAGCCTGAACATGTGTGTCTTAACCCTCCTCTTAAGCGTGTAAAGATCGTCCAGAGCCCTCAGGTCAGCAGGACGAGAGTTCCAAAGGTTGGGGCCGTAATAAGAAAAGGCCGCCTTTCCACTCTTTTGCCGGGTGGTCGGCACGAGCAGCATGTTCCTGTTCCTGTTCTGATCTGAGGGACCTTTAGTGGAACATACCAAATAATCATGTCACTGAGGGAGTCTGCGAAAAACCAGTAAAAGAATCTTAAAAACAATTCTAAATGACACTGGTAACCAGTGTAGCTGTTTGAGGACCGGTGTGATGTGATCTCTCATTATTACCATCAGGATTCTTGCTGCAGCATTTTGCACCCTCTGTGGGTTAGAAATGGAGCTCTTTGGTCTGTCAGAAAAAAGTCAGCGTTACAATAATCCAGGTGCGACGATACAAAAGCGTGAATAAGTTTCTCACTATCAGCCGGTGACAGCATGCTATGCATCCTAGATATATTTCTGAGGTGGAAGAATGCAGTTTTACAAACATTGCTAATAAGGATCAAACTAAGATCACTGTCGAAAGTGACACCCAGGCTTTTGACAGTGCTTTGTAATTCTAAAGAACATGATTTTAACCATGTCAGTGCCTCGGCCTTCACTTCACTGCTACTAATAACAATTATTCAGTTTTATCCTTATTTAGCTGCAGAATAGTATGACACATCCAGGAGTTAGTGTCATCTAAACACCAAAGCAGGATGTTGATGGATTGATGAGGGTTAGAAACTAAGGACATATACAATTGTGCGTCATCTGCATACTGATGAAATGATATATTATGTTAATGAATTAGTCTGGACAGTGGTAGCATGTAAAGATTAAACAAAGACTTTACTGTTATACATGTATTTTACATTCTGCATTTGTTATTCAGTAAATTGGTCTCTTATATACCAAACTGACGGTCATTTGGTTTTGAACTTGAATTGTATCAGTATTTCTAGTGAACTATAGGAATGCATATTTGGGCAAGATTAAGTGAGAAATGAATTCAAGAGGTATTAAACTGACATTCTGTCTATAATATGTATAGCAATCTGTACACTATGCAGAAAGACAAGGTTTAATCATATTGTCAGCTTGAAAAAGTGACAAAGGAATTAAGTTTTGTACTGATTGTTGTAGTTACATCAATAACATCTCTGTACATCCATTTGGGTGCCATTGCTGGGCTTTTACTGCATCAGTTGTGCCATGTTTGCACCTGTTTTTAATATATCTCAGCAAACAAGGCCAGCTACATGCTAGTCCACTGTCTCAATTAATGAATGAACTAGGACTGCACACAGGCGTATGGTATACAATATTATCAGTGTACGTATGGGATATGGATACATATTTTTGCCAAATATGGCCACAGCATTAAACGTGTTGATTAAATATGGGGCTTACATTAATTAAACACTGCAGTCACCACGACATGTCATCAACCTCTCTCAGAAGGGATTTGTCCACACCACATGTGCTGCATTCATGGCCCTGTGTTGTCCTTAAATACGAAATAGCATACCCCATCCCACTGCGGTTCAGAGGCATCCCCTCAGTGGGACATATAGCAAAGCAGATTATCGCGATTACCTGTCAGAGTTACTGACTGGCTACATTTAGCGGTGGCGTTAGACCAACTCCACAGCTGCTTGATCTGCCAGCAGCTTCCGGGAAGTGGTGAAATGAGCTGCAAAGTGAATTAATAGAATGTATTTTTGGCACAAAGTTGGTAGAATGACATGCAGAAAACACATGTGCATGGTCAGGATGAATTCTGTTTCCAAGAACCGAAGTCAGGTCCATTCAGAACTGATGTGAGGTACATTCCAGCTCCTCTCTGAACATTAGGTGATATTAGTACAGAGAAGATGATTGTACCCACATGAATTGTGGAAGGTAATCACAAATAGTAACAGTGATAATGTAACCAAAGTATGTCCATAACTTGCTTGGCTAGAACAGCAGTGAGACATGAACAACTAATGGAAAAATAGCATAGTCATACAAATGTCATCTGATCAACTTGACACCAATCCAGAAGCCATAACCATCACTCAGCGTGTCATCTTTCCAAGAAGTGCTTTAAGGCTTGGAATTTTGATGGGGGTGCATCTCAAATGCTGTACACTTCAAATGCTGTAGCTAAACCATTGTTTATGTTACACAGAATATTTTTTGCAGCTGCCCTGGCGTGTTTTATGCTGATGTATGAAGAATTTGACTACTGCCAATCAAGTGAAATTGATAATGAATGACTTCTAGCTTCTTTGTTGGCCGGTCACCACTGAGTTAATTTAGCCTGATTATCCTGGCAGTGTTATTGTGTGGTGTGAAAATGCTGATGATGCCTGCACTTGTAACTCAGCTGCCATGGGTTTAAAAGAGGGGTGAGTCCAGCCAGTGTAATGACGACCACAAACATTCCTCACACCTTCTGCCAGTTTGTGTTCACAAGTTTGTACCCTTAGTTTTTAGAACCACAAATCATGTCATTTGGGTTTCCAGGAATCAAATAAAGGGACTGAGAGATAAGGTATAATATAACAACTCAATAGGCTTGAGCCCATGATGATCACCATGGGGATTCTGGACTTTGTCATGCTGCTGGGTCCTGGTCAGGCCGACGCTTGTAATAAATATCCTCCGATGAATTTATTACCAACAATGCATTACATTCCACAATAATGTTTTGAGACTAGACAACAGGGCAGATAGTGTTTATTTTGGTGTTCTCTAAAGGTCAATCATTTTTATGAGCCAGAAATTTAAGCTTTGAAGAATGTCAACCTATGTTATCTCGTCCATGTGTGCAATCTGTGCAGTGTCCCTGGCATTGAGATCGCCCCCTTTCATTTGCTCTACAGTGTTTGTTATGTGTATTTGTGGATCCTGTGGCATCTTGACTGATGATGTAGAAGTGCTTGCATACCTCTTTTGTCCATGTTACTCTCCCAGGCAGCTGAAGTGAATATGTAGCAGATTTCTTGGGAGTTGTGGGTTCATGATAAGTTTGAGTTCCATGAGCACAGTGCCTGAGCATGTCCCCATGCTTTATGATGATAATGGCCTTCCAGTGGTCATGGGCTCAGGGGTTGCATTAAGGGAACGCATTAAAGACCTTACAGTGGGTGAGAAAACAATGCTGCAGGACTGACTTGCTCTCTGTGCAAATCTACACATTTACACTAGCAGGAAACAACATGACGGGCCACCATTCTTTTCCTATAAATTGCCTTGACCAGTATATGTCTGAAAGCACCAAATTCTGTACTCTTAACAGCTTTAGTTCTTGTCTGCATTTAGTCCGCATTCAACAGTGCTTGACACACACAACTTAAAATAGTATAACTGCAATTGAATCATGTGTGCCAAATCAGAAAGGTTGGAACGATATGGAAAATAAAAATTTAAAAACAAATGCAGTGTTCCTTATATTTACTTTGAGTTTGTTTAAATGCAAACAGTATGAACCCAAGATGTTCCATGTTTTGTCTGGTCAACTTAATTTGTTAATAAACATCCATTGCTGCATTTCAGGAATGCAACACTCCTAAAAAAGTTGGGACTGGGCAATTTAGAGCTAGTAATTACTTAAAAAACTAAATAATGATGTGATTTAAAACTGGTGATGTCAACAGGTGATTATAATCAGGATCTGGTACAGAAGCCGCATCCAGTGTCTTTAATGAGCAAATATGGGCAGAAGATCTCCAGTTTGTCAACAAATTTGGGAGAAAATTACTGGAATGTTTAAAAACAATGTACCTCAAAGAAGGATTGAAAGGGATTTCCATATTTCAGTTTTAACTTCTTCTGATTTGACTTGTTCTGCGTTTTCTTATTGATAAAAGCGTGGACGTCCCTGGAAAAGAATTCATGTTGAAGGTCTTAATGTTGTCCTAAAATCTCAATCTACTTTTCTGCCTTAATGCTGGCATCACAGAATTGAAAATGACCTTTGTCAAGTGCACTGACACAACCCCATAGCCTGAAAGACCCTGGCTGAAAGACTTCTTCTATGTGTATTCTTCTCGGGGTTGGGAGACATCTAGGCTGGACCATCACAAAGAGAACATGTGTATTGTGGTCAGATGAATCAGTATTCCAGATGTTTTGGGGGAGCAAATATGGATGCCATTTGCTCTAGACCAAAGACGAAAAGGACCATCCAGACTATTATTAGCTACAAGTCCAAAAGTCAGGGTCTTTCATGGTATGGGGTGTGGGCCATGTTTCCTCTTCAAATACTTACCGTTTCCTGGATACTGATTTTGTACCAGGTCATGACAATATTCAACTGTTGACACATCATTTAGTTTTCTTACCTCCTTACTAGACATAAATTGACCCGTCCCAACTTTTTTGGAATGTGTTGCAGGACTGAAATGCAGGTTTGGATGTTTATTAACAAATAAAATAAAGTTGATCAGACAAAAAACATGAAATATCCTGGGTACATTCTGTCTGCACTGACGTTAAAGTCAAAGTACATGTAAGGAGCACTGCATTTTCTGCATTTTTTGGATTGCATTTTCCATATCGTCCCAACTTTTTCTGATTTGGGGTTGTAATATCATAATACATTTTAAACAAAGGTAATCATATATATGTTATACACTACACATGGCAGATTTTGGCAACAACCATTTGGCAACAACAGTTGCGGTTACTACACACCCAGAAGATACAAACCCGGAGCAACAGCTGTGATTTGTCACTTGCTTGTCTGATCACAGAGTGGTGAACCTATCATTCATGGCTAAAATCAATGTTAGAGATAAATTATAGGTAAATTCCTTAAATTAAATCACATGTTAAATTGCAGATATAATGGCTTAATCCACCTATTTACATGAGGATTGCTACATTTTTATTTAAAAAATTGTTGCCCCCATCTTTCCTTTTGTGACCTCAACTGGGACTGCTGTACTCATTGACATTTGTTCATTTGTTCATAGCCCCATATCAACCTCTCATGGCAGGTTGCATTCTCCACCCATGGGCAGATTTATTCTCCCTCTCACCCCCTTTTCTCACCCTCCCTAACTCCTTGTTCTCTACCCCACTTGTCGTGTTTCAGCTGCTGGAGCTGATGAAACATCCTCTCAGTTGCTGGATGAGCAGAGCAAAAGGTTAATGAGTGGTCGGGCCGACTTGAAACAGCCTAAAGCATGGAGGAATCTAATTACGTGTGTGAGTAGAGCAACACAATCAGTCAACACTAATGTAGATCTCATTCAGTATGGGAATGGAGGCATGGCATCACTCACTGTAGTGGTTAAACTCAATTCTACACTATAGAGTCGTCGCTATTTCAAAGTTTTAGCCTTAAATTGGTCTTTCACCATCACCAACGGCTGTCACTCTCTGCACCTCGTTAGATCGGGGACCTAACATGTATGTACCTTCCCTCCGGACTCATCAAGCATCATTTTTGCCTCCAGGGGTGCCAAACAGTCATCACCAAATGTATGAAATGGG